>CAUYPK010105495.1:0-61438 GCA_963574355.1 Loris lydekkerianus
TTCTTGGAGTGTTTTGATCTTGTTTTGCATGATCTCAGATCTGTTGGCATAAAAGTAGCACTTCTCCTGCAAAAATAAACAGATGCCTCCCTTTTTGGCAGTTAATAGGTCTAATCCCCTTCTTGTTGGGGCAAGTATTTAATATGTGACTTAAGACCACCCTTTTCCTCCCAATGTGCTGCAGAAAAGACAAATGAAAAGGTTAGACACCCTTGCTTTATAGCAACATGAACAACCTAAGGCGACATCCTTTAACCTTAGATTTTATTTTATTGATAAAATTAAAAGTAAAAATCTGAGTCTACCTATGAGAAAAAATAACGAAAATATCATAACCCCCTAATTATATGTAGCTATGCTAAATATTCTGAAACATCTAGCTGGTATAAATATCATTCTCATTTAAAATCAGTTACAAAGTTGGTTTTAGATTTGGAAGAAAAAAATCATTCATGAAAATATCCAGGAACATTTTCAGGTGAAAATGGCTCTAGGCATGCCTGATTGAGTTGGGAACTTCTTTTAAACTTTTAAAGAATAAAAATTCCACTGTTAGGTACTGGTTTAGAGAGAATATTCTATCCATCCATCTAAATATAAGTGTATGTGTATGCAAATCATGTCTGTAAGCATTACTCTAAGAAAACAAAAAAATCTAAAATTTAATGAATGTATTGGCATAGTTAATGTCAACTTTTTGGTTTAAAGCCTTTATTGTGCAAATCCTATGTCAATTTAGCTACAGAAGAAAGTCTACAGTATCATATTATTGCTGACTTTAAGGAGGAGGGGAGGATTCTTCAGATAAAAAGTAACATTGTTTGGGGTTTCATACCATGCGCTATTATGATATGTATGTAAAACATATACATGCTCACGCAAACACACACATACACGCATGCATGCATACCCAGATACTGGTTTTTGTTCATGGTTCCTGGCTTGAAACTCTCTTATTGTTTCCTAAGTGATTAAATAATAAACATATCTTTTGTTAATGTCTTTGTTATTTTGTCCTTGGTCCCTGAAGGAGCTTTAGAACAGCTATTCTATCAGAGAGATACAAGCTAAAGATAACCTTTTGTTATAATGTTAAAATGGCTTAGGTCATCAGAAGTGGCCTCAGAAAACAGAATCAGTCTCTTTTTCTCTCTCTCTCTCTCTCTCTCTCTCTCCTCCTGTATGCCATTCACCGGTTGTTTTTTCTCCCAAAGGCAGGCCAAATAAACTAAACAGAGATTCCAGGCTTTCCACCTTTCTGTCTTGGAGCCAGCCTTCTCTGACCTACATTGTCTTTGGGTTGTAAGGTGCCCCATTTTGGAAGGGAACCTGCCCTACACCCAGCAGGAAGGAATGCTGCCCACAGAGGCCAGGGAGAAGCTGGACAAACAGGCCTTGTTGTGCTTCCCCGCCGTCTATTAGGGTAGATAATGCCTCCTTGTTCAATCACATTTCTACAGTTTATCAATTATGCTTCAATTGCACTGATCCAATGAAGTTCCACAAAAGGCACAGAGTATGGGGCACAAGAGCTTCTGCACAGCTGAACTTATGCGGGATTGCAGGAAAATGAACCAGAACTCATTCGTCTCCTGGGAGTCTGGTGTACCCTAAATCTATAAGAATGAATTTGGGGTCCTATGCTCAGGATCCTTGAGACCTTATATATACCTGTGTCTGGAAGTTTATTTATATATAATAAAGCAATGAAAGCAGGTAAGTGTTTACCTGAGTTCTGGGAGCTGCTCTAGCAAATTAATTGAACCTAAAGAGGTGATCGTGGAAACTACAACCTGAAGCTAAGCTGGTCAGTCAGAAGTTCCAGAGGCCCAGATTTGCAACTAGTGTCTGAAATGGGGCCAGTCTCAAGGGACTGAGACCTCAACCTGTGGGATCTGACACTATCTCTGGTTAGAAGATACCTCCCTGGTGTCCACTACAGAATTGATTGCTTGTTTGCTGGAAGAGAAAATCTCCACATATGTGGTATCGGCAACATGTTGTGAGAACATAGTGGGAGAAGCAGTGCTTTTTTTTTTTTTTTTTTTTTCCACTCAGACCATTAATATTTTTCATTCTGCCTTAACCTGGGTCATATGCATTCAACAAAATACGTTTCCTATGTCAGATATTTCTTGGCTGTAATGTTTTCTAGTTTTTTGACATGAAATTCTGACTCGGCGAGCATACAGTCCTTTCCAAGTACACTTGGGAACATCTATGGGGACATAAGGCAGGAGAAATATAGTTACCAGGGAGGGAAGCAGGAAGAAGAGACAAAAAATAAATTACTGTATTTTGTTGTGTGCAAAGTGCTGTGATTGTTACTTTATCCTAAATCCTTGTAACTCAATGCAACAATTACACTTCTTTGGCAGATCAGAAAATAGAATCAGAGATGGTTATTCTGAGTTCATCTCACCAGTCCTCCTCCAGAACACGAGAGCATGCTAGACTTAATTTTGTTATACTAGTGGATTCAAAGTCAAGTGAAAATCTCTGTTGCAATAATGAAGGATATTGGATGATAGTGGTTAAGAACATAGGCTTCAAAACTAGGTGCCCTGGGTTCAAATTCATGTCTGAAATTTATGAAGTGTTTGACCTTGGGCAATTTATGTAACTTCTCCTTGCTTTATTTATTCCATCTTTAACAATGGGATGATAAATTCTGTTTCCTAATTTATTACAATAACTTAGTTAATGTACACATGTAGTAAAATTTATCAGAGCACTTGAAACTCATAGAAAGAGTTTCAGAGGCTCACTAATAATGCTACTGCATAAAATTAAACCTAGTAGAAAAAGGAGAAAAATTGTCCTAGACACTAGAATATCTTTTTTTTTTTAATTGATGTATATCTTTTATAAATAAATCTCTGAGAATACCTAGGGATTCCTTTTTATCTTAATCCTTCAAGAAATCTTTAAACTGTATAAGATAAAATAAAATTTTGCAGTTTTATTTTTGAATATTTATATTTTTTCTCTAATTTAAAGTAGTTGCCCTGGGTAATGGTTAATTTTATATACCAACTTAATTGGGCCAAAGTTCACAGATAATTGGTGAAAATTTATTCAGAATATTTATGTGAGGATGTTTTGGGATGAGATTTACATTTAGATTAGTAGACATTGGAAAAAAATAGACTGTCCATTGTGAGTGGGTCTCATCTAATTAGCTGACAACTTGAAGAGAACAAAAAGCCTGCCGGCACCCACCTCAAACCCCTCCCCCGGAGGAGAAAATTCTGCACCAGACTATCTACGGCCTTCAACTGCAACATAAATTGTTGCCCGTGTCTTCTGCCTGTCGGCCCCTCTAAGGATTTTGGATCTCCCTGTCTCCAGAATCAGGTGAGCCATTGTTTAAAACAAACACATTCTATTGATTCTGTTTCTCAGGAGAACTCCAATACAAGATGTTTTTACATATTCTGACTCCAATTTTTGTAAAATTTTTTCCTCAGCTCTTTGGCAGGTGAGGAGTCAAGTAAAACAATCAAGGAGAAAAAGGCCAGCCTCTCTCTCCTGACAACTTGGACATGCACATTATAAAGTGTACCAGAGAAAGGACATATTACACATAGCAACCCACTCCCTTGATTTAGGAAAGATAAGGACCGAAATGTTGATTTCTACCTTCACACTCTTTTCAAAAGGAACTATAGCAGAACTTCCGTAGTTGATTGCCTCCCTACCCTAGACTACCTCCTTAAGTTGATCCTTTTTTCATAGACTGGACGTGCAGTGCATGTACCTAACAGTACAGTAGGCTTAATTCCTTACGTTGTCTACGTCCATATGCTGACCAGTTTGTTACAGTCCCTTAGGTGTTCAACTTAACAGAGGTTTTAACATACCAAGTTTTAAAGTGGATATTTTCCTTTTTGATGCTGAGAACTCTTTAATACATGGATTTAGCAGTCCAAGTTCTCTTCAGAAGTATTTTCCCTGTTTGGAAGTAACATGGGCAGGACAAGAGTCTGTGGAAAGGTGACAAGCATAGACTGTCTTACATGAGTTCAAGCAGGAGCCACCGCAGAATCTTCCACTCATTTAACTTCTGTGAACTCTTTGGAAAGATGCACTCTTGCTCATAAAATTTCTAGTGCACATGTGCACTGAATCATAAAGTTTTATAGTTGTCTGCTCTAGGACTTAATTGTAAGGGACAACTAGGAAAAAAATATACATGCCAGAAAATATCATCATAGTAACAGAAAATGGGAAAAAAAAAAAAAAAAAAAAAAAAAGGCACAATCTTGTTATAACAACTGAAGTCACTTAGAGACAGGGCAAAACATTGCAGGCTGCTCTAGTGTAGTGTTGAGTGTGGATCTTAGGGACAGGCTGAACAACTTTACTACTCAAACTTTTTTTTTTAATGAAGGTTTGTAGTTTGAATTAGTTCTAGGATCCCATGCAGTTGACTTTACAGAAATAATGCAGACATATTTCATGTACCCTTTATTTAGTTTTTGCTAATAGTAATATCTTACAAAACTATGATATCATAGCCAGGATATTGACTTTGGTATTGTCAAGATACAGAGCATTCCCATCACACAGAGGACTTGCTGCTGCCGTTTCATTGCTGCATTCACTTTATTCCTACTCCCCTACTCTGCCCTAACCCATCCCTGCCACTTAATAACCACTGATAGGTTTTCCATTTTTATAATTTTTCCATTTCAAGATTGTTATATAAATGGTATTATACAGTCTATGGCTTTTGGGATTAGCTTTCTTTACTCAGCATAATTTATTTGGAGATTAATTCAGGATATTGTGTTTATTAGTATCTTTTGTCTTTCTAATTATAGATATGCTAATTGTGTATATTAGTATCTTTTGTCTTTCTAACTGCAGAATAGTATTCCAGGTATAGGTATACCACGGTTTATTCTGTCAGTCATTCATTGGAGGACATCGGGGTTATATTCAGATTTTGGTTATTATGAATAAAGCTACTTACAAACATTTGCATACAAATTTTTGTGGGAGCATACATTTTTATTTTTCTGGGGAAAATGCTCAGGAGTACAGCTGGAGGGTTATGCGGTAGCTATTTGTGTAGTTTTTAAAGAAATTGTCAATGTCTTTCCCACAATGGCTGTACCATTTTAACGTTTAAGTGATCCAGTTTCTCCACTTCTTTGGCAACCTTCATTGGCATCACTGATTTTTTATAACATTCTGATAGGTTTGTAGTGATCTCAATGTGGCTTGAATTTGTGTTAAACTACTGGTCAATACTGGTAAACATTCTTTCACGTACTAGTTTTCCATATATCTTGTCAGTTAAATTTGGCTTTGATGTCTTTCTAATTTGATTGTTTTACTACTGAGTATTTAGAGGTCTTTGCCAAATCTCAGAGGTTTGTGAATATTTTGCCTCATTTTTTCAACAAAATATATACAAAAAAAAGAGCTTTTAATTTGACAAAGTAAAATTTACCAATTTTCCCTTTTATAAACTACTATTTTGGCATACAGTCTAAGAACCACTTGTTTATTCCTGGACCTCAAAGATATTATCATTTGTTATTTTCTAAAATTTATATGGTGTCTTGTTTTATACTGAAGTTCATCATACATCTTGAGTTGGGTCTTGTTATAATCGCCTCGCAAGGTGAAACTCCAAGCATACACTTGACATTCACTGGTGAGTATGCCAGTAAGTCAGAGTTTAGATTTTTTTCTGTACTTCCTGAGTGGAGTAAGGCGTTTATTTTCTACAAGTTTCCTGGCCTTTTAGAGATGATAGATAGCAGGTTGAGGGGAGGGAGTTTGCTTATTTTTTTTTCCATCACTTGCTATTTCATTTCTAGGTTGCTAACTCTTTTGGCTCCATATATGGACTATATGAGACAAAAAGAAAACCCAGGGAACTCAGCACTTTGACATTTACTTGATTCCTAAGTCCCCACTCAGTCTGCCATGTTCTGTCAACCTTTAGAGTCTTCTTATGTTCGTGGACATATAATGAATATGAGTTTTAGTTGTAGGAAGGAGGAAAGTGTAACCCCCAATTAAATTAATTTTGCATTTATTTCTTAATCTATGAAAAACAGAAATGCATCCTTCAACTTGATTTTGTGTGAGAATTAAAGAAGCTAATATATGAAAAGTATTTCTGAAAGCGTTGTATGTAATAAGTCATATATGCTATATGTAATTGATACATAATTGTTTCTCTTTTATGCTAAATTAATGAATCCCATGTAGTGAAATAGAATCTCATATTCCAGTTCTGAGTACTATTTAATTTACACACACACAGAGGAACAAGCATTGAACTATAATGAATTAAAAATTAATAAATGAAAGTTGTTCTGAAAAATCACCTTTTTTCAATATATGTGATATATCCTTAATAATTAATTCTTCAAGTAAAGGAATCACCCGAATTCCCTAAGCCTGGTATATAGGAAGTCATCAATACACCTGTATTCAATAAATAATTGAATAGGCATTTGGGATTTAATTTATTCTCTTATCACAAATCTATTTTTTCCCAAGGTATAAAAACAGAATTTAAGCCTTTATTTCCCTCTTCCTTTTCTTTTCTTACTTTTTCTTCCCCCTTTTCTGTTTTTCTTTAATACCTTTTGAATAGTTGAGCAGCAGAGGCTTTAGCAGGGCTAAGCTTTGCATGCAACCATGCCAGGTTTAGGAGAGCCACGGAAGCCCAGAGTGTTCATTTAGACACAGATACAAACAAGAGAGAAGTCCAAACTGGGATGTGGCCTAGCACCAAGTGTCACAGCCTACGTGAGGTAGCTGTGTTATGAAGGATCATATGACAGGGGGTTTCAGAGCTGCAGTGGTCTGGAGACACATCTCCAAGCTTTATCAAAACAAGACAAACTCTGGAAAAACAACTTGATTTGGTTGTTAGAACCCAAATAATGTTAGGAGAGCCTTTCATGAAGGGGTAGCTGTGTAGGGCATCAAAGCCCAAGTGGAGTGAAGATGTTTCTGTGCATGAGTAGCTGAGTGCAAGATATAAAAGTCCAAGGGGTAAGTAACGGGAGTTAAATTGGAGGGAAACATAGCAAAGGGGTGTCACACACAGATTAGGGAATGGTCGGTGATCCTGTGTCAGCATGCTGGGGCAAGGGTAATTATTCTATTGGGGTTAAAAAGCACATCCAAGTGAATAGATGGTTTAGATAGGGGTCAGAGACTCAGAATGGTGGAGAGTACAGAGGGGATAGAGACTGAGCTTCAGCTGAGTCTGAAGAGATAACGCCCTTTCTTTTCTTGCACTGCCAACATAACACTGATCACAATGTTTAACATCTGATTACTAAAATATATGTGTGTGTTTCTTCTACACATCAAGCAATTCTCCAACAGACACCAACTGGGTGTTCTACAATTCCACTCAGTGCTAACACTGTCTGCCTGGAGTTGCAGATCACATAGATTAAGGACTCAGTCCCACAAGATCCCTCCATACTCACACTTCTAACAGCAGTTGCAAGTAAGTTGTGGCAGTCCATGTCTCCCTCCTCAGGTCCAGTTAATTTTCTAGACCAGTTTATATAACTAAAGGAAACACTTTACTTACATTTAACAGCCAAGCATATCAATAAAGAATACAATCTATAAAGAGATACAAGGGTCAAGGCATGTAGGAAGGGGCGCAGACCCTCCATGTCCTTCCCAGGTGCACCAACCCTCTGGCACCTCCAAGTATTCAACACCTTAGAAGGTCTCTGACTCTGTCCTTTTGGGTTTTTATGGAAACCTCATTATCATGGCATAATTGATCAAATCATAGAACATTAGTGATCACCTCAACTTTCAACCCCTCTCCCCTCCTTGGAGGTGAGACTGATTGCTACAACCCCCCTAATTACATGGCTGGTTTCCCTGGCAACTACCATCTATTTTGAGGCTGTCCATGTTTTGGAAATTCTATGTCGCATGCTCCTACCACTCAAGAAACCATGCAGATCTTAGGGTGTCCGAAATCAGGAGCAAAAGCCAAATATGAGAACAAAAGATTTCCCCAAGAACTTTTGTCTGCTGTGTTTCAGGAGCTATGTCTCAGGAATAGAAGCTGTACACCCTGTGGATTGATTTTGGTGGTTACCCCATGAATCTGTGGTTTTCAATATAAATGCGAATAGGTGGAGCCTGTCACAGTGGGGTACCCCCTAGTCCTAGCTCCCTGGGAAGCTGAGGCAGGAGGACCGCTTGAGTCCAAGAACAACTTGGGACAACATAGTGAGAGCCTTATATCTAAAAAGCCATATTTAAATGTAAATAAGTGGAGAAATAAATGTAAATGTGTACATTTGTTTACCAGATTTGCCTACTGACAGAATACAAGATTAATTAGCACAACTTAGAACTTGGCTTCATTTACCAATCTTTACTGAAAAAAAGACCTGATGTTCCTTGCAGTAAATGATTCCAAGGCTGAGGAAAGGAAAAAACAAATAATTTATTTTGCCAGGATATGAGAAAGTCCTTAATGAATGATATATCCATGTCAAAAGGACCTAGGAATAAGTTCAAGGATTCTTCCACTGGTCAAATTAGGGAAACTCTGAGCATTAAAAAAAAAAAGGAAAAAAGGGCTTCTTACTTGAGTGGCACACGTGAGGCAACTCAACTGCTCTTCGTGTGTAATCAACATCAAGAGATTTCGGAAGCATAATTTTTTGGTATCTGGGCAGCTGGTGATCCTTGGTCCCAGTACCCAAATATAAAAAAAAAAAAGATTGAAAAAAATGCATCAATTAAAATAAAGATCCATAAAACCATATTGTATTAAGTAAATTCAGAATATGATGTGGAATGGGATTATTAGGTTAACTCCAAAATACCTCTCCATAGAGAATTAAAGAATATCTTTGCAGTGAAGAAGGCTGGAGATCTCACTTTAATTAGGTGATCCCTGTTAATATCACCAGAGATGATACAAATTTCCATTACAATAAGACGATGACGTATCTACTGCTGCCAGAGATTCAAAATCTAAATTTAATACTGAAGAACATTAGACAAACTCAAATTGAGGAACTCCTACAAAATAACTGGCGTTGTAATCTTCAAAAGCTCCAATATCATGCAAATTAAGAAAAGAATGAGAATATATTGTTGTTTGGAAGAGACAAAATTAACATAAAATCTGTGTGGGCTGTGAGATGATGAATGAACTGGAACATTTGTCTGTATTTGGTAGAAATGGGAGAGTTGGTGGATATAAATTTATCAGATAGTATTATAGTAGTACATGCAATATCTGTTTAGAAGATATTTGGGAAAAATGAGACATCAAGTCAGCAGCTTACTCTGAAATATTTTATGAAAGAAAACACAATTATTTGTGCTTTATTTGTGAACATTTTACAAAAAACTGTATATTTTTAAAGTGAAAAGTAACTATTATTACTAAGTTAGCTAAGAATTATGTTTCTAAAGTAACTGGTACATATGAGTTACTCTTCCGGCACATATCAACTTTAATATGACACAGTCGTCCTTATCACCAGACGTGGTTTAGGGACCATTTCAGCACTATTTGATAAGAGTCTTCCTTTCTATAATAGCACTTACCTCACTGCATTCTAACTCAAAGTAGTTAATGAATATTACCATTAATAATATGCTTTAGTACACTGTTATGGAACACACTGGCTACTAAATGATTGAATTAACAATTAAACATATTTCCAGGGGAAAATGATTTCAAAATATCCATATCATCAAAGAGTTTACTCAGCAGAAACAATTCAATGGCTACTCATAGAATCTAGGCATTTCTCATTCTAGTAAAAGTGCACAAAAAATATCTTCTAAACTATCTTCCAATGAAATCTTTTCAATTTGAAAATACCTTTGAAATATTTCTCCAAGTTAATTATTGTGTTTTCTAAATTAATATTAAACTTGAGGAACGAATTTTTGTGATTAATTTACACTCCAATATTATAGATATACATCTGTGTTAAATTTACAAGACTCTTTCTTTCTTTCCTTCCTTCCTTCCTTCTTTCTTTTCTTTTCTTTTCTTTTTTTTTTTTTTTTGAGACAGAGTCTCAAGCTGTCATCCTGGGTAGAGTGTGGTGCCGTCACAGCTCACAGTAACCTCAAACTCCTGGGCTTATGCGATTCTCCTGCCTCAGCCTCCCAAGAAGCTTGGAATACAGGTGCCTGCCATAATACCTGGCTATTTTTTGGTTGCAGTTGTCATTGTTGCTTAGCAGGACCAGATGGAGTTCGAACTCGCCACCCCAGGTGTATGTGGCCGGTGCCCTGCCAACTGAGCTATGGGCACCAATGACAATTTCTTAAATCTTTGTTGTCCTTTGGGAATTATAGGATTGCCCAGGCAATTGATTTTGATTTGACCAAGTGTTGATTATATTTTCTGGGGTTTCCATAGACCCTTTTAACTTTTTGATCCAATAATTTATCTATCTTCTAAATATTTGTCACTATCATGGGCATAGCTCTTTATCATGGGCATAGCTCCATTTTATAAGGACACACTTGGAATCTTTGAATGAAACAAGGACTCAAATAATAAGGGAAAGGAATTAGAAATATCATTTTAAAAAATTGTGAAGCTATATATATGTTATTTTCAGGTTAGTGGTAAAGATGTTTATTATAAACTCTAGGGAAACCACTAAAATAATTAGAAAAACAGATGCAACTAATAAACAATTAGCCAGTAATAAAAATACAAGGGTATCATAAAAACACAGCCACAAACCAGATGGAAAAATAAAATAAAAAAATGGAAAAAGTGAACAACACTACTAAAATTCTAGATTGCAGCAAGTACATTAAATGGAAATAATGTGAACACACTTATTAAAAATAAGTATTCTGAGATTTCATACAAAATAATCAATACAAAATATTTATAAGAAAGATATGCTAATGTGCAGTACACTGCTTATAAGCACATGCTGCTTATAAGAAACACACTTTAAATACAAAGACATAGATAAAATAAAAAATAAAAGAAGGTAAAAATATGTCATGTAAACTCTAATCAACAGAAAGTTGGAATGATTGTATTAATATCAGACAAAGTAGAATTCAGACCATGAAATTCTCCAGAAATAGTGAGAAAGAGTTGGGTTCCAAAGAAAATATAACTTTCCTAAACATATTTAAAAATTCATGAAGTCAAAAATAATAGGGCTGAAATAAAATTAGCCAAATTTACAGGTATATCGGGAGGCTTAAAACCTTTTCCTTCAACAGCTGTTTGAATAGGTGGAGAGAAAATCAGTAAATAATGGAAGACACAACAAATTCCTTTTTTAATTTCAGATTGATATAAAGGTATAAATCATTATATTACGTTGCTTGCATCTCGTAGGTATAGTTCAAGTTGTGGTTGAGCCCTTCACCCAGGGTGTGTGCTGTGTACCTGTACATTGTGCACTTAGGTGAGAATTTACCGTTCTCTCTCCTTCCTCCCACTTCCCTCCTTTCCTCACCCCTCCTCATTTGAATATACTTGTGTTTTTCTCTTGTGTGGGCATGTAGTTGCTTATCTATTGGTTTCATATTATCACTGAGTACATTGGATACTTGCTTTTCTATTCTTGTGATCCTTTACTAAGAAGAATGTGTTTGAACTCATCTATGTAAATATAACAGATGAAAAGTCTCTATCTTTTTTTATGGCTAAGCACCAACACAATACATTGAAGAAATAGAAAAAATAATAACTGTGTTTTATGTGGGATCACAAAGTCTATTGATAAACTGACTTAATTGACGTTATACTACACTTCATCCACCAAAACCAGAAAACATGTTCTTTCCATGTACACATGAACCATGGATCATGACAGAATATATTTGCATTATATAACCAACCTCAGAACTTATATCAATTAAAATCATACAAACCATAGTCTCTGACCACAATGGAATTAAATTACATTAAAATCAATAATAGAAAAAAACTCACAAAATAATAAAATATTCAAAAATTAAGCCAAATGCCATTAATAACTATAGATACATAGCTGAACATTATCATTCATAAAAAAGAATAAATTTCTGAAACAAGGCCAAATGGAAATAGCTGGCACATACTATGTTTAATGAAATAAGCCAGGAACAGAAAGTTAAACATGTTCTCACTCATACATGGAATAGAAAAAGGTTGATCACATAGAAGTAAAGAGTAGAATGGAGGTTACCAGATAATGGGAAGAGTAGGTGGAAGATTTATTTGAAGGATTGGGAGGGATTTGTTAAAGAATACTGTATAGTTAGGGAGAAGGAATGGGATTTAATGTCTATAACACTATATGATGACTATGATTAACAATAATACATATTTTCAAATAGTTCAAGAGAGGATATGGAGTCTTCCCATCAAAAAGAGGTGAAAAATGTTTGAGATGATGGATATCATAATCATCCTGACCTGATCATTGCATGGTGTATGTATCATAACTTCACCATCTACCTTATAAATACATATAATTTTTACTTTTCAACTATGAATAACTCATAGACTTCTCAAAAAGTCTCTTGAATTGATCTAAAATATGACCTTCATAATTTATCGGATATGTAGGGCAGAGGTTAGCTGAAAAAGTATTCCTTTAAATGATCACGTTAGGACCTTGATATGCAGCAGAACTCAGGTAGCAAAAATTAGGCAGAGAAATAAGCTGTGCTTTGTGAAGAGTGTTGGAACAGAAACACCTTAACTACCGGTCATCTAGAAATGTCAAACAAAGTATTGCTCAGTTAAAAATACTGCCCAAACTATTTCCACTAAGAGTCTCAAATATTTGATTGGTCAGTTTTTATAGGATTTGGACTGCTGACCAGCCTGTCGCATTTCTTTGTGTTTTTTGTTATTATAGGTACTTATGGAAAAAATGCTTTTATGGAAAAAATGCTTTATACTGCTTTGTGTTTTTGTACACATGGGCTTTAATTTCAGGGTTTTTTTTTTTTTTTTTGATAACAGGTGATATTGAGATACAAGTACTCATAAAATAACTTATTTCCTAAAACATTTTTTTTTCAAAATAGAATTGAGAGCCTAAAGCTAGCTATTACTTATCACCCATTTTTTTCTTGTGTTTAGATAATTGGATCTGCACAAAGTGACCTTGCTCTTTTAATCAGGATTGCACTGAATCTGCAAATAACTCTGGGTATTACAGACATTTTAACAATGTTGAGTCTGCTGATCCATAAGCATGATATGTTTTTTCTATCGGTTTACATCCTCTGCAATTTCCTTTGTCAGTGTTTCATAATTCTCCTTATCTGCCAACTGCTTAGTACTATATATTTCTAGGTATTTTATTTTCTTTGTTGCTATCGTGAAAGGTATTGTGTCTTTGATTTGATCCTCAGCTTGACTGTTGTTGGCCTATACGAAAGCTACTGATTTATGTACATTGATTTTGTAACCTGAGACTTTGCTGAATTATCAATTCCATAAGTAAGATCAGAGCAGAATTAAATGAAATTGGGAACAAAAGAATTAGACAGATGATCAATGAAACAGAAAGTTGAAACAATAAACAAGGAGGAGGTGGTGCCAGTCTCAAATCACCAAGTCTCATGTGAACTAATAAAGTGAGAACTCACTCATTGCTATGGGGAGTGCACCAGCCCTCACAGAGGGGATCCACTCTCATGAACAAACACCTCCCACTTGGCTCTCCTCCAAAGCTGCAGATCAGAATTCAACATGAGATTTCAAGAGGCCAAACATTCAAACCCTATCAGTAAGCCAAACCTGATCAAATCACACACTGAAGATGCAGTCATTTCACTGCATGTTAATTTTACATGAACATATTTTAACAGAGTATACAGATAACCTTCAAACAGAAAAAATATATTAGCTACAATTATTATCAATTGCCTTCTATAAATGTTATTTTCTAAAATCTCATCTCAATATTTTTCAAGGAAATAGTGTATTTTCTTTGTTGATGGTAAAACAATATTCCAGATGTATTTATCCTATCAATATTCTAAGTTACTCATGTAATATTTTAAAGAGAGATTAATAAAATTATTCACTAATTATTTAAATCAAATTCTATTCATATGTAATAATTAGATAATGATCAGTATGCATTAATGCATGTGTGGTATGTGTTTATATTTTAATGTAACAAGGAGGATTTATAATACAGTATATAGTAGAGTCATGCACCAAACAACATTTCATTCAGCAGCTGACTGCATGAACTATTGTGATCTTATAGGACTGTAACACCATATTTTTACCATACTTTTTCTACATTTAGATATAATCGGATATCTAAAGGGCATGGTATTAAAGTTGGCTAGAGTATTCAATGCAGTAACATGCTGAACAGGCTTGTAGCCAAAGAGCAGCAGGCTATACCGCACAGTCTAGGTATGTAGGAGACTATACCATCTGGAGTATCTACACTCTGTGATGATCCCACAATGATTAACTCTCCTAATGGTGAATTTCTCAGAGTACATCCCTGTCATTGAATGATGCATGACTGTAAATACTATTCTATTATAAAGTCATGATATATAAGAATGAGCTGAGTACAACTTCAGCCCTTATTGTAACTCTATTTTTATTTTACCAGATGTATTGAAGTATAATCCACATATAGTAAACTGCCTATTTTTAATGCATACAATTTGATAAGTTATTTCATATACATATGATATATCCATCATCTCTTTGTTCCTGTGTGTGTGTGTGTATGTATGTGTTCAAGAAAAGTTAACATGAACTCTCCCCTCTTTGAAAGGAGAACTATATAGTTAAGTTAGAATATTTAAAGTGACTCATGTAAGTGGAGTCATACAATATATTATATTCTGTGACTGTTTCATTTCTTGTAGAATAAATGTCCTCTGAGTTCATTAATGTTGTTGCAAATGCCTGGGTATACTTCTTTTTTATCACTGAATAAATTCCTCTGTGTGCATATAGCACATTTCTTTAACTATTCATCTGTGTATGGATATTGTGAATAGTGGTGCAACAAACATGGGGGTATATTATATATCTTCCAGATCCTAATTTCAATTCTTTCAGGAACATAATTACTGGATTGTATGGTAGTTCTACTTTTATTTTATTTTTCTTGATAAATCACTATACTTTTTTTCATAGAAGTTGACCTCTTTTACGTTCTCAAAATAGACTGGAAGAGTTGATTTCTTCACATTTTCTCCAACATAATGTCTTTTTTGTTATGTTATCTTTTTATTTGTTAATTTTAGTCATCCTAATTGGAGTGAGGTAGTCATTTATTGCTGTTTTGATTTTTATTTCCTGATGATTAGTGATGTTGAGCATATTTGTCAGGTATTCAAAAATTGCTTCCCAAGCACTCTGTCCATTTTTTAAATGTAATTACCTGTTGTGCTACTGAGTCATAGGAGGACTTTATTATAACGTTTAAGTAATTTAAAAATGATTTCCTTTTAAAGCATCTACAATTTGCTTTTAATACAAATACAGTTCCATTAAAAATTTCAGCAGACTTTAATGGACACAAAGTGCTTTGGTATGTTGTTGACATACTAGAAAACTATATTTGTATTTATACAAACAGAATTTGATTTCCTAAACTTAGAAGGAAACTATCTCACCTTACTTGATAAACATTTTTAAAAAATTTGTAAAACTAAAAGAACTACAGTTTAGCAATTAATGATGTAAGTGGAAATATGTGCAACCCTACATTCTTAACTGTAAATTCTTTGGAATCATGTTTCGTAAATTATCAGCAGACATTATTCTATATAGGTATCATTACTTTCTTCCAAAATAGAGAATATATACACTGGAAAATATTTTGTTCTATATCAGATTATTCTTAATATGAGCATTTAAGCTTTAAAATATGAAATACATAATCAAAAGATGACTTTTAAACCCATGAAAACAGACATTAATATAGAAACAAAATTTTGGCTCTCCTCAAATGCAGCATGGCATGAATTCTAAGTTTATTTTTATTTTCTCCAAAATATACAAAATTCCATATGTTTTGTAACCATCATCACACAGAGCTTGGTAACTCAATTGTCATCGTGCACAAAAATTGAGGTTTAGATGAAATGAATCATCTGTACAAGCTGATGTTAAAAACAAACCAACGTCCTGAAACGTAACTTTGTAACATGCAAATATATATCATAGAAATGATTGATGGCATTAATGGATTGCAGTAATATAATATTTTCCATTATTTTACCTTAGTTTTACCATGTGTAAGTTCTGTCCATCTTACTGTCATGGAAACATTGATTCCCCATTGTAATCACTGCTGGTGTAAAACACAGCTGCCTAGCAAATGTACCCTGGAATGGGTTCCTTTCGCATCTGCTAAATCTCAACAGTGTATAACTGCACTTTCTAGAGTGCATCAATCATGGAAGAGTGAGACAGAATTAAGAGTTTAGCCCTGCTTGGGTCCCCTTGTATCTAATTTAAGCATGTATGACCCACTGCTTTCATTGTTGTGCTTACAACAGCTGTTTCTTATTATTAAGAAAAGCAGCTTTGCGTGCAGAACATAAAACAATAAACGCTAGCCATGTGGATAGAGTACATTTGCTTCTAAAGGTTATAAATATACACTTAATAGAAAGTAAGGTGATGCTAACCATATTTCACAGAAAGCAAATAGTGTCACATCAGGCAAGAAAAACTAACACCACCTGATCAAAAGAAAATGAAATTATAACTTTTATCCAATCCCTATCACTACAAAAATTTGTACAATTAATAAAATAAAATTATTGGGATGAACACAAAGGATGGATTGGGTGAGAATGTTTATGATTTTTCCTAGAATACCATAATTTTACTTCTAGGGACTGTTGAGAAAAGTAGAAATTATAGAAACATAAGTGAGTGAATACAAGTACTTATGCTGTAGGCCGCAAATCTTATTTGTATCTGTGTCTATTTATTAAAAATATTTTGGAAATACTTTCTTATTGTCTTTTACAATCCATAACGTGAAACTCTGTTAAATAATCGTAAAATTATCAATATTAGTAAATATGTTGATTTATTTCATACTTTAAACATTTCCGGAATGTTGAAAGTTCTTAAAGTAAAAATAGTTGAGACAATTTTAGAACTTACTGAATAGGAAATTTACCAATCAGAAGACAATATAATAGATGCTATCAAAATTATAATAATATAATCATATTTATTTTATTATAAATTCATTTATTATTATAATATATATTAATATATATTTTATATTATTTATATAACAATATAAATAATATTTATCATGTTTTTAGCATTATGCTTTTTAAATATCTTTTCAAATTATAAGTCAAATGATCTTAATTAGTGAAATGAACCTGTAAAATAATGAACCTGATTACTTTTTAATAAAAATTTTAGCAGTTGCTAGGAGTTCAGTTGCCCAATAATCTGTTTTCTTTCTTTTATTTTTTTTTTTAAGAGATAGAGTTTCACTTTATCACCCTCAGTAGAGTGTTGTGGTGTCACAGCTCACAGCAACCTCCAGCTCTTGGGCTTAAGCGATTCTCTTGCCTCAGCCTTCCAAATAGCTGGGACTACAGGCACCCACCACAATGTCCACCTATTTTTTTGTTGCAGTTTGGCTGGGGCCAGGTTCGAACCTGCCACCCTTGGTATATGGGGCCAGCACTCTATCCACTGGGCAACAGGTGCTGCCCTTCTTTATTTTTTTATACAACCAATAATCTACAGAAGTCTTTTATTTGAGTTCTTTTCAAAATTTTTCTTCCCCCAAATACATGTCCACAAACATGGACATGGTTCCATATTTTGTCTCTTCATTTAGTTTCTTTAAAAACTAAATATACACTGTTAAAGTTGTAAGGTTCATGCTTATTATAGGAATATTTGAAGGCTCTCCAAAAAAACTCTACAATTTGTCCTCTAAATACTCCACAAGAAGCTAGCTATATGTAACCCTGGTTCATCATGACCTGGAAGTAAAATTGGGATAATAAAGTGATAAAATTTCTCTTTTCCATCCATAATTGAAAATACTAGTCTCTCTCAAAGTCTTCTTTCTTGCCTTTAGGAGCTCAAGGGAGTTGGTTAATGAATGATGTAAGAAGACAAATTCAAATTCTCATCTTCCTCTGGTGGTCAGTATGCATATTATCCAGAGAGACATTGGTTTTGACCCATCCATCTGCCAATTTCTTCTGCACTTAAGGCCAGCATTGGGCTGAATCAAGGAGACCACATCTATCTTCCCCAATCTTAATATAACCTCTTCTTGTATTGTCTCCAAATAGTGGTACGTTCTGATGGCAACTTCTCACAGAACTTTGTATAAAAACAGTTACATAATTTTTAACTTCTTTTACATGTCTGTCTTTTCTCAGAATTCAGATATGAGCTCACCATACTGGGTTAAGGGCAAATTTGAATGAGAAACGCTCTAACAAAATACATTTGACAGTTCATCATATATAATAATATGCTTTTTTAAAAAGGAGTGTTCTGTTTTGCCTATGAACTGTAAATATATAAACGCATTGTACTACTCACGATTTTCAAAAATGATTGTGAGTTTTGATGTTAGCAATTTCCAAATGTCCTTGTGTCACTATAACTTATGAATATTTTAGGCCAGGAGTGGTGGCTCACACCTGTAATCCTTGCACTCTGAGAGGCCAAGCTGGGTGGATTGCTTGAGCTCAAGTTCAAGACCTGCTCTCCTGACGAAAAGCAAGACACCATCTCTACTAATAATAGAAAAACTAGTCGGTGTCATGGAGGGTGCTTGTAGTCTCAGCTACTTGGGAGGCTGAGGCAAGAGGATCACTTGCATCTAGGAGTTTGAGGTTGCTATGAGTCATGCCACAGCACTCTACCCAGTGTGATTAAAAAAAAAAAAGCACATGAAAATTCTAAGTAATTCATCATGAATGCTAGTAAATAAATAGAAAATTTCAAATAAAATGTCATCGAATACTCAGTTTTCAATTCATTTTCATAAAATGATTTCTTTACTTAAATGTGTTCTGTAGAATAGGCACTGAGTTTTTAGTGAAATCAAGTCCCCTATTTACTGAGTGATACTCTTTTCTAAAGAAAAGCTTTTCTTTTACTCTTCTCTCACTGATAGCTATTTAATTTTAGTAGAAGTAGGGACTTGCATCTTCCTTTGAAATCAATATGTTAGATTCATTTATGTGATCCTTTATTTTTGAGTTCCTATTTGGCCAGTGGAGCTGTTTTATCTGGTTCTTGTGGCTTTTTTGCTACAATCTCATTAGTTGGGGACCATTTTCTCCCTGTCTTGGATAGTAAGATATTTCAGCATCCTTTCATCTTTCCCTGGCCAAGACCTGAAAAGTTATCTTTACCAGAAAACAAAACAAAACAAAAACACTACTTTTTTTTTCTTAGTAGTTAATAGTATCTGGAATTGGCGTGAAATTTTGCTCGTTGCTGATAAATCTTCAGGCCTTTCTGTAAAAGACTCGACTCCAATGTCTTTAATTCTAGCTCAGCATCACAATTCTCTGTCATTCTTCTTTTTCCAGCCCATGTTTGTGTCTTTTTTCAGCCTCAATGCAAGCAATTGTTCCAAAGAGTATTAGTATATTTATTTATTTACTTCTTATTCTAATAAACAAATTTAACATTTTATAATTACATGTGTAAAGTAATAATGACTTTCAAAATTTAAATCTATGGGCAAAGGTATATTCAGAAAACCTGCATCTACTTTGCCGCTTTCTACCCTTCTACTGTATTTTTATTAGTCACAAAAGTTTACTATTTCTGTATCATTTTCTTTAAAATATAGCATTATTTTTATTTCTTACATAAAATTAATGCATAATATATGTCCTGTTTCATATTATTTTTAACCTAATACTAAATGCTGAAAAGTGTTCCCTATCATTTCACAAAATTTTTCATTAAATTTTTGGGCTTTTCATAGTAATTTAATATATAGAGCTACCGATTTTTTCCAGTTAATAATCTATGTATCATGCTAGATTTTTAAAATTATATATTGATATTAAAATTGACTTTAAAAATAATTTTTGAATGCATAATTTTTTCACTCATACAGTCTTGTCAGCAAAGTGCATAGTCAAGCATTTGAAATTTTGCTAATCTACAAAGTGAAAATGCCTAAAGTAATTTTAATTTACACTTATCTTACTATAAGTGAAATGAATCAACTTTACACACAATTTAGGACCAACTGTGGATATTTTTGCTTTTTGCATATTTTTTCAAAATGTTTTGGCCTTTGGTCCTTGATTATTTTAATGACTCTTATATTTACATTGATATATAAAAATTCATATGCAATAAAATGTCCTGATCATACGTGTACAACTTGAAGAGATTTGAGTGATATATACTGCAGTAGCTACCACTATAGACAAGGTAAAGAACATTTCCATCATCCCAGAAAGTTCCCTGCTCCCCCTTTCTAATCAATGACAATGTCTACTCTCCAAGGCAAACTCAGTTTTCAATCTTAAATAGTGTATGCTACATTTGTAATCACTTGCATTTTATATAAGTAGAATCACATTGTATAACTGTTTTGATTGGATTCATGTTATACCTGTGAGCCTAAGCCATGTTACTGCACAGATGCATAGCTCATGTATTACATTGCTGAATGATATTCCATAATCAGTTTATCCCTTTTCCTGATGGTTTTCCATAATGGAGAACAGATTTGGAGATGAAGCCACACTGAATTTTCCTACACAAGTCTTTTTGAATGTATGCTTTTATTTCTCTTTGACAAATGCTTAGGAAAGCAGTATAAGAAATTTATATAAATATTTTGAAATGTTTTTCAAAATGGTTTGACTAGTCCCAACTACATAGGTATGAGTCGTGCATACTCCTTTCATTTCTAAATATATTTAAGATACGGAGAATTTTGTTAATATGTAATATGTCACTTTTATTATTTTATTATTAGTGCTTTTGTATTCTGTCTTAATAGTATTTTTCCTACATTGCTGATAACAAAATATTTTTCTAAAGTACCCATTTTTGTAAAGCTTTATAATTTTAGTTTTTTAAATTGTCTAAGATCAATTTTTAATTAATTGTTGAGATGGCAAAAGCTATATTCTTCCTTTTAAGTGATGGTAGATTTGACAAAGAACTATTTGTTCACAAGAATTTTCTTTTCCAATTTAATATTTTATAGCTTTTTTCCCCCCTAAATAAACATATTTGTATGGGTCTCTTTCCATCCTCTGTTCTTTATCTATCTATCCTGATGCCAATATTATGGTCTTTTCATTACTGTATAGTTTTACTAAGTCTTGAAATCAGAAAATGCAAATTAATCAATGTTTCTTTTTAAATATTGTTGTGACTATTTTAACTCCTTTTCAATTTCTAATATATTTTAAAATTAGTCTATCAGTTTTTTATTTTAAAAAGCATGCAAAGATTTTGATTTGGACAACATTTAATCTTTTTATCAATGTGGAGAGAATTGACATCATATCAAAAATAATTTAATTTATGAATGCAATATATTTCCTCACTTGTTTAAATATTCTTTAATGTATATATTCTAACATTTAATGTAAAGAGTTTGAATATGGTTAGCTAAGTTGAATTCTAAGAATTATATTTTTGATGATATATTTAACATTTTTTAAGTATTCTATCTTTTAATTATTTTTTATTCATATAGAAATATAAATAGGATATTGACCATGTATCATATGACCTTTCTAAATCTACTTATTTTAGTACATATATGTACAGAATTTAAAAATTTCCCTTTAGGTCTTCTGCAATAAGAGTGTCCATGAGCAAGAACCACCTAGATCAGCAGTCTCCAACCTTTTTGGCACCAGAGACTGGTTTCATGGAAAATAGTGCTTCTACAATTGGAGTGTGAAGGGAATGATTAAGGGATCATTTAAGTGCATTACATCTCCACTTTAAATCACTGGACTTTAGATTCCCCTGGGGAGCATGCAAGCTATGTCCCTCACATGTGCAGTTTACACTGAGGTTTGTACTGCTATGAGAATCTAATGCTTCTGCTGATCTGACAGGAGGGAGCGCTCATGCAATGATGTGATTGGTGGAGAGTGGCTCTAAATACTCACTAAGCATCACTCACTGGTCTACTGCTCACCTGCTTTGCAGCCGGATTCCTCACAGGGGTGGGGCTGCAGTCCTGGATAACCTGCTTCTATTGTAACATTCATCTTTTGGGGTTTCTAAGTACATGAGTACACAATTATACTCTACTCGTGAAATTTTTGTTCATTCCACATAATCATTTCTGATTCTAGTTTTTCATTTTGTTTGATTGCACTAACTATAATCTCTAATTTAGTGTTGAATAGTAATCCAGCTATGTCATATCCTTATGTTAATAATTATTCTTTAAATATTTTATCATAAGGTGCACTGTTACTGTGATTATCCCACAACTGTCTTTTAAAATGTTAAGTATGTTTATTGTCAGTTACACAAGACTTTCATGTGAATGTGGGTTAAATTTTATTAAATTATTTCAGAATATTTGTCACATTATAAAGTCTGTCCTAATACTCATAGTGGTCTTGGTTTCAGTACAAAAATATAACTCATTGAAAGAATGTTTCAAAGAAAACCAAGTATGTTTATTTTTAAGAGAAGATACCAGGATAAGAAATGGTACAGTATACTCAAGGACATATACTGATTTAATTAAAAATTTTGTGCAAAATTAACTCAAGTAACTTAAGAGGGTATTTATGCCAGATGCGAGATAAATGACAATATGGATGAGGAATATATCCTAGAAAAATGACACCTTCCTATACTGTTTATTGTATGATAAGTAGCGAATTTTGAGATTGTACAGCTGCCTCAGATAATGAGTTATCGGGACATATCCATGAGATGGTTATGTGACTATTAGTCATATACACTGGATTATGCATAAAGGTAAAGGGATAGAATTATTTGAATTCCTTAAGTCACACACTTGCTTCTCTCATGGTTTCATATATCCAAAAAATGATGAGTGGGACCTGAGAAGCTGTGTTTTCAATCATGGTACCTGCTCCATTATTGCTATGCAAGCTGTATGGTTTCATTTTAAAGCTAAGTAAGCTGTGTGCTGCCTGATTTATATTTTAAGAGTTTGATCAATTTAAACTCAGAATACTACTCTTACTTTTTTTATTTTTTTTTATTTTTACTTTTTCAGAATACTGCTCTTAGTAGAATTAATTAAATTGGCAAGGATTACATTTGGATATTCATTGTTGTTACACTACACTTAACATCTTGAAATAAATTTAAATAGCAATGCCATATTTTGTTACTGTATCAATTGCTTTTGAAAATATTTTATTATTGTTGCAATTATTTATTTCTATGTTTTGAAATTTTCTGATCATGGGTGAGATTGGACAATAGTTTCCTTTTTTTCTTGGTTGGTCAGCTTGCTTTTGGGTCCTCTTTTTGTTTTAAAGAAACGTACGTTAGTACTCTGTAAGCTTTACAAACTGTGTTGACTAAGTCTGTACATTTCCCCCCCTTCAGAATATTTTATGAAGATGAGAATGGCCCTTTCCTCATATGGCTGCTAAAATTTCCTCTAAAACTGCCTTGGCACTGTCTTTCACTTTGTAGGTGGAGAATTTACTGCCTTTGTATCTCTACTGCAGTTATTGATCTCTTGAGAGCCTATGCTGCTTTATGAGCCAGTTTTAGAAAAGTACATTTTTAACAGATAAGTAACCAGGTTGTCTATCTTATTGCTGTAAAGTTGAACACAGTATCCACTTATTATCTTGTTCTCTTTTCTACTCTTCAGTTGTGCAGTCTTTTGTTCATACTCTTAGAAAAATTTGAATGTAGAAAACTATGGTGAACTTCAGAATGGTGGTGGCCAAATAAAAGGGATATTTATGTCTAAACGATAACTATTGATTTAAATAGAAATTTAAAGAGCCAATAATTACAATTCCAATTTCCCTCCCCTGGGAGAGGATGTGAGCTGTTTTATTTTATCTGGTCTCCAGTTCCATGAACCTCAACATTCAGTTATCCATACAATGTCGTCTCCCATGTAAGACTTTGTCTTTCTCTCTTAAGAAAAAAAAACAAAAACAAAAACAGTTGCTCTCATTTTCTCACATAGCATTCTCATTCTTCCATTTCTGAGGCTTTTAGTATTCGTACTCCAAAGCTCAACATTTCTAGTCTATGCTAATCAAAATACTTTCCCATAAAAGTGTGAAGACTTTAATGCTCTAATTTAGACAGGCATTATGGACACTTAGTTGTGCTACCCATATATCATGCCTTTTTGAGACAGAATCATTTGTTCTTCCAGCTTTGCTAAGAGTGTAACAGTTAAATCTGACCACTGGATGTGCCTTCTGGATGATAACCCTACACAGAACAGAGCCACCTGGTCAAGTTAGGGACACCCCAGCCTCGGGGTAGTCTGCACTGGCATGCCAGGCTTATGTTGGAATGTAAAGAGCCTGGCTCCCTGCCTCTTATTTTTCCTTTGCTTAATCCTGGGTCTTTCACTACACTACACTTGTTAATTATTTGTGATAACTTTCTACGCACACAAACTGTGTATGTCAATCTTTGTTATTCTAAGAAAATTTCTGCACAAAACTCCCTGCCTTGGAGTTTAACTCTTGGGGAGCCTGACCCATTAATATTGGCAAGATAGAACAGAGGGTTTAAAGATGGTGCTAATGAGATGGATTTTGGATATAGGGCAGTATGTTTCTGTGAGACATTTATTGTAAATTGTACACTAGAGAGCTTAGAAAAGAAATGAGAGAAAATAGAGATATTGTAGTAATTCATGCACTAGATATATTTTAAATAACAGGAATTAAGTCTTCTTTTCTTACTGAAAAAGGTTTGTCCTTTGGTTTCCAGAACAGCCAAAGTTGGTTTCCCTAGAACTATCTTGTTAACTTCACCTCTCTTATTTCTTCCTCTGCTTATTTAATGGTCTAATTAATTAATATGTTCAATAATTGATTCATTCAAATAATGTTTATTATTTATTTTTTAATTGAGAGTCTCACTATGTGGCCCTCAGTAGAGTGCTATGGCATCACAGCTCACAGCAACCTCCAACTCTTGGGCTTAAGGAATACTCTTATGTCAGCCTCCCAAGTGGCTGGAATTACAGGCACCCACCAAAACACCTGGCTTATTTGTTTGTTTGTTTGTTTGTTTTTGGTTTTGTGGAGATGGGGGTCTCACTCTGGCTCTGGCTGTTTTCGACTCTCTGATCTCATGGCAATCCACCCACCTTGGCCTTCCAGAGTGCTAGGATTACAGGTGTGAACCATCATTTCTGGCCTCAAATAATATTTATTGAATTCTTATGATGTGCCAGAAATGATCTAAGATGGTATTCAGAATCCCAGAACAAAAAGTATCTAATATATGAATCTGTTTAGCATGTTTCACTTCACAAATTAAGACGAGTATAGATGGAAATAAGTAAATGGAATAGCATAATATATGGAGTGAACTAAAGAGTTTGATATATATTATAAAATATAGGGCTTTAGATCATGTTGTGGAATTTGTTTCTTATTTTAATAACATAGGGAGGATATTAGAAATTTTATATAACATATACCTTCATTGAATTATAATTAAATCTAAACCTTGATGAACAGCTCTGTGCTCCTTTAGTGTTGCGATACAACACGGGACAAAATATATGTCTTACTTGTCTTGTATCATAGTTCTTAGGGAAAAAGTAGGCAGAAAAGAAATAAATTAATGAATGTTTATATAATGAAACACTAGGTAATAATAAAGCCCAGGCAAAAAAAATCCCGAAATATCACAGGCAAATCACCTTCAGAAAGGTGACTTTCTGAAGATAATCTTGGGTGAGTTCACCTTAGTTGAGAGAGTATAAAATAAAATAAAATAAGAGAGAGAGGAGAAAATAAGCATGAAAACTTCAACAAGATCCTCCCAATGAGAGGAAAGAAAAAAGTCCAATCGGAATAATTTGAGAAAAACACAAAGTGATACAAAGTATGTGAATCAAAGTGAATGGTTAATAGTTTTAGAACTTTTCTGGGAATGAAAAAAATAAAACAAAAAGATGTGGTAACTTGTGCGGTATAAGCATGTTGAATCAAAGGAGTTTTTTAAAAAAATGTTTCTATTGCACAACTGTTTGTGATGAATGGTGTTCTTAATGGTAGAGAATATGGGGAGATGGTGAAGAAGAGTAATAATTTTAAGAGCAAAATTCTTGATTTAGGAGAAAAGAGTGAACCAGGCAGAAATGAAGTAATTAGCAAGAGGCAGAAAAAAGAGCAAGTCTTTCCACTGTAACAAGAATGACATCTCCAACTAAAATTGAGACTAGCACCATGTATTGAACCTACAGAAAAGAAGAAATATTTGCATAACCAGAATCTACAAAGAACTCAAGCAAATCAGTGAGAATAGATCCAACCACTACATTAAAATATGGGCAAAAGACATGAAGAGAAACCTTTCAAATGAAAATGTCATTTCAAATGAAAATGTCAATGTGTTGTTGGCCAACAAACACATGAAAAAATGCTCAACATCTCTAATCATCAGGGAAACAACTCAAAAGTACAAGGAGATGTCACCTAACTCCAGTGAGAATGGATGGCTCTTATCAAAAAGTTTCAAAACAATAAGTACTGGTGTAGATGTGGACAGAAAAGAACACGTAAACATTGCTGGTAGTGCCACAAACTAGTATGTTTTCTAAAGAAAGTAGCATGGAGATACCACTAAGTGCCAAAAGTAGAACTATCATTTCATCCAGTAATGCCACTATTAGGTATTTATCCAAAAGGGGGAGGGGCAGGAATTTTAGTAAAAAGACGATTGCACATGAATGTTTATAGCAGAACAATTCACAATTGCAATGATATGGAAACAACACAATTTCCCATTAATACAAAGGAAATTTTTAAAATGTGGGATTTATACAGCAGAGAGTACTACTCAGCCATAAAAAATGGTGCTCTAGTATGTTTTCTAACAACCTGTATGGAATTGGAAGCCATTCTTTTAAATGAAGTATTATAAGAATGGAAAAAGAAACACCACATGTACTAAATACTAAATTGGAACTAGTTGATGAACATTTACATGCACATATGGAAGCACAACCCAGTGGAAATCAAATAGGTGGGATGGGAAAGGGGAAGTTGGGTTTATTCACACCTAATTGGTACAAGGCATACATTCTGAGTGATGGACACACTTACACCTTTGACTTAAAACATACAAAATGAAATTGTGTAATCAAAACTTGTGTACCCTTGTAATATTCTGAAAAAAGACAATAAAGGGAGAAGAAAAATAAGAACCTATACATTAAAGGATATTAAAAAATATATATTACTATCTAATTACTCATCCAAATAGGACACTTTGAAATGAACAGGATTGCGATTAAAAATTGTGCTTCAACAATGGGTGTGTAAACAGAGGGATGCCACTCAGGCAACTGGGACATAGCCCTCCAAATTAGAAACATATCAATCAATTGAATCAATTGGCTTCAATTGTTGATTTTTTTAATTTAATGAGAGATAGACAATATGAGAATTATAGTTACTGGCTGGATATTTGAAGACATTAAAGAATTATTAATAAAAAAATATGAGACTAGCAATTTAAAATTAACAGATACAAGGTGAACTCTCCACGTTTCCCCCATCTCCTTCTCCTGTTTCCTATCTCAGTTACTAAAATCAACAAAATGTCCAAGACAGAAAACAGATTAAAGCCTTCAAGTCTCTTTCCCTCATTATCAAAACCCACCCAAATAATCTCAATTTTCTCAAAACTGTCTACACTCAGTGAGCCATACTGGTAGGGAGGGAATAGGTTCTTATCAAGTCTATGTCTCATCACTAGAGAGATTGGGACTAGAGAAAGTGGCTGCTCTTCATAACTGCAGTTTCTCTTTAGTTCCTACTGGTCAATCCTCATCCCTCCAATCCCCTATTTTAGTTAGTAATTCTTCAGGTAAATTTTCCCTGTTCAATCTACTGTGTGGATTCTCTCTTCCAATTTTAACTTTACTGATACATTTCCATAAGGCACACAATATGTGGACCTGAAATTTAAAAACAGAACTTCTAAAAATATATTTTTTGTTCTTTCCACTATTATGCCATAATATTTATGAAACTACATTGATAAACAGTCTATATCTTCACTGAAGAGTGGACTCACAATCTGTGTTAGTTCCAATCTGAACTTTTGAAATGGCAACTTCGATTACCTATTTGGATCCAAGTTTTGCCAAGAAATTTAGTTCATGATTAGAAAGATCATTGTATTCAGCAAATATTGATTGAGCATTTGTTGTATTAGATATTGCCCTAGGTTTCTGAAACAGAGAAATGATTTAAACAAAGTTTCGGATTTCATTAACCACTTCAGATAAAAGCAGTATCATAAGTTCTATTTCTGAATTTTGCTGATGCTTTAAGATTTTGTTTTTAGTGGAAATGGATGTTCCTCAGATCATAAATATATGCAAAAATTATATGTAAAATTCATGCATTTTAATATGCTATATTATTTAACTCACATTTTGTACACTCACTGGGTTTTCACATATTAATGGTAAAAATAAAAAGAAAATGAAATGGAGTTTTAAGTTACAATGATATTTGGATTTCCAAAATTTTATATTACAAAATACATAAAAAGGTTTGACAGGTTTTCTTTATAGACAGTGAAATTAACTACTCAATTTTTTTTTATTCACCCAAAGTCGCATTCAAAATGTTATGATTTCACATTAAGCAATGAGTTTATAAGTTTCAACTCTGGCAGAAGTGCAATTCTGATGGGCTAATATCTACTATCTTATTTTGTTTCCTTTTTGAAAAATTACCATAACAGATAATTTTTTTTTTTTTGCAAGAACTAATGGCCAATTTAAGTATATTTTCTTAAAAGTTTTTTATTTTTATGGAAGCTATAATAAACCTTTTTCTTTACCATTGTATTCTAAAGACAGTTGTGTGCAGTTTACCTGATAGATTGAAAAGATGACAGAGTTATATGATTACAGATGTAGACATTTTAAATGTGCATACATTATAATCATGATAAAAGTACATGCAATGTTTTTCACTTTATAATATTTCATTATGTTATTTTATCAAAAATATTTTATTTAATTATTGACTTTTGCTAATACATATATGGCAATAAAGAAAAATATGAAGTCGATCAAGTTTTAAGATCAACCCTCAGATTTTACACTTGATCTTAGCCAAAAGGTCGAGAAGTGATAACCCTTAGATTTTAATATGAGGTTTCTTATTCTTAAACTGTTCTTATTGAAGTCAATATATTCTCTTATTAAATTTCATTCCTTTCTGTTAGAGTTTGTCTTCTTATAGCATATAGAAGAGACTAAATCATTGTCTAATAATTTTTCTTTTCATTATAATAAAATATTGGCAAAGTTTTCGAATAAAGCTATCCATATACCGTTATTTAACATTCTATTTAAATCAGTTAACAATAGAATTTATCTAACATGTAAATAGTGTTGTGACTATGTATTTATATAATAAAACTCATTTTCCTTCACACATGTTAAAGTGTTAGTCACATTTGGTATTTAGTAGCATCATTTTCTCAAGCATGAAGAATTTGTCAATTCATCTATAATTTCTATTTTTGTCTTATTTGACACATCTACTAAAATTTATGTTCTGCATTTACTTTCTTTCCCCCAAATCATCTTATATAATT
This sequence comes from Loris lydekkerianus, assembly GCA_963574355.1. Lineage (NCBI taxonomy): Eukaryota > Metazoa > Chordata > Mammalia > Primates > Lorisidae > Loris > Loris lydekkerianus. The sequence continues at coordinate 29,789 of CAUYPK010105495.1, forward strand.
CATGCACAGCCAGTCACCTGGCCCAGGTGCTGGGGATGACACTGTGAATCTATAGTCTAGCAGAAGTCTTTCTGAGTCTCTTCACATTTTTCTGCCTATGATCTGTCATGTCGACTGTTGGTCTCCCTTTAATTATTATTATCATTATTATAATTATCCAGGAGAAACATAATGGTTATCAATCTGTTAAACTGCAGAACTAATGAAGCTTCATTCATTTGTTTTTGATCATTCATTGTGAACTTACCTAACGGGTAAGTCTTTTGAGAACTACTTGTAGAAAGCAGGATTTCCATAAATATGGAGGCATCTCAGTTCAACTTCCAGGGTGCAACAAATATGATTATCTCCTGTCCCCACTGCCTAAAGGGGATGAATAATAATTGGCTTGAAAAGTAGACAATTATGTAACTATAATTTTGACCGTACACTACAGTCCAGTCCAGATTTTTCCTGCCTTTCACCTGTCTATAGGACTTTATTGTTAAATTTGACTCCTCCTAAGAACATGATGTTACAAAGCACTAATTTTTCATGCCACATTAATTGGTAGGAGTTGGGATCTCTGAAAAAATATAAAAGTGGTGTTGAGAAAAGATTAGAAAGTAGCCACCTAGAAAAAAACTAAAAGAGCAGCATGAGGGAGGCAAAAGATGGCTCCCAAGTTTCTGTTTGGTGCAAACTCCATTTGTCTGAATCAGGGGTAATAGTGGCACTGAGTGCACTTCACCATTCTCCCTGCAGAAAATATAATTGACTAAAGTAGTATGAGGTTATAAGGCATTAGAGTGGTCCCTAAGCCCCAAACCTTGTGTCTTTATGTGTATAAATCTGGGAGACAGGTTCTGACACTGATACACAGGTGAACATCATATAGTTGGAAAAAATGCAATACATAGACCTTTTCTGACTAAGCCACACATATTTAAGGTTCTTCAGTATCTTTGAGGGGGGTATTGCTAGCTCATTTCTTTTTATGACTGAACAATATATCATTATAGGGATATAAGAGAAATTTGTAATTGATTCACCTCTTAAAGGATATCTTAGTTGCTTCCATATTGAAGCAACTATGAAGAAAGCTGCTGTAAACATCCACGTGCAAGTTTTCATGTGGACATAAGTTGTCATCCAATTTGTATAAATACCCAAAGCAAAATCTCTGGATCATATGGTAAGCCTATGTTTATCTCTGTACGAAACTGCCAAACTGTCTTCCAAAGTGGCTGCTACCATACTGCAATCCCATCCTAATGAATGAAAGTCATTGTTGTTCCACATTCTAGTCAGCAGTTGTTCTTGTCTATGTTTAGGGTTGTAGCTATTCTACTAGTGTGTATCTCAGCAGTGTTGAACTTCTTTTCATAAGCTTGTTCACCCTCTGCGTATCTTCGGAAAAAGCTTTCATATGATCACGTCTTTTGGCCCAATTTTTATTTGGGTTGTTTTATTGTTGAGTTTTAAGAGGTTTTTTTTTTAAACATATTTCTGGATGTACAAATACATCTGATAAGGAATGTATTTTATAAATACTGTCTCCCACCTATAACTTGTGTTTTTATTCTCTTAAAATTGTCAGGGAAGACATTTTTGATTTTAATCAAAAATCCATTGTAGGAATTTTTTCTATAAGCTTTGTGGTAACTTGTACTTTTGGTGTTGCATATACAAGCTCATTACCAAACCCCGTGTTATGTTATAAAAGTTTTATAATTTTACATTTTATATTTATATCTATTTTGAGTATGTTTTTATAAAAGCTGCTGTCAGATGTATGTCTGCATTTATTTATTTTTCTGCATATGGATATCCAGTTGGCCCAGCACCATTTGTTTAAATGAGAATCTTTTCTTCACTGAATTGCCATTGCTTATTTATCAAAAGTTAGTCTACTCTATTTGTGTGAGCCTATTTATAAGTTCTTTATTCTGTTCTATTAATCTACTTGTTATCTTACTGGCACTATGCCTTTTTGATTATCTCTGCTTTCCAGTAAGTCTTAAAGTTGAGAATGTCATCCTTTGTTCTTTTTTAATGTTATATTGCTATCGTAGGTCTTTTCATTTCCATGTAAACTTTAGAATCAGTTTATATATATATCCACACAATAATTTTCTTTAATTATTCTTTTTCCTAAAAGTCACTAAAAATAATAATCTAATTCAAAGTAAATATTTCACAAATGAATTTTCATCTATGTAGCTAAAAAATTGAGGAGTAAAATTATTTTATTTTCTTTAAGCTAGCACTTAAGTATAAGTGTATATCAAGAAATGCAAATGCTTTGCTTGAGAAAATTTTGATGAAGAAAATTTCCAATTATATTATTGTTCTAAATAACATTGACTAAACATATAAATAGCTCTTTTTATATGTGATTTGAATGTCTAATGGCTTAGGTTAGCAAAGAAAAATAGAAAAAGTCAAACACTATGAACCAAACAAAATGACCCACTATAAAACAATCATAGCTATCACAAGATAAATTAAACAAGTTGTTTAACAATTTATCAATTTAGAAAAGGCAGAGAGAATTCAAAGATTTGGTGATATAATATGATAACTACGGATCTGGTTTGTATATTTGACTCTTCCAAATGTCATGGTGAAATCTGATCCCGTTTTCAAGGTGCGGCCAGATGAATTCTCCCTGTATTAGTTCTTGGGAAACCTGGTGGTTGAGAAGAGTCTGGCTCCCCCTTCCCCTCTCTGGCTCCTCTCACCATGTAACAGGGCCACTTGCTCTGCCCCTTCCATAATAACTGGAAGCTCTCTGAGCCCTCTCATGAAGAAGATGCTGGTGCCATGCTTCTCGTACAGTCTGCAGAAGTATGAGCGAATGGAATGGATTCATAAATTAAATTTTCTAACTTACAATAAGAATTATGATAATAAAACGTAACTCTTACACATCATGCTAAGTATCCCAAACTTAGCTCATTAAATTTTCATGAAACCTCAAGAAGTATCACCCTTGGTACTGTGTATTTTATTTTGATATAAAAATGGTTATAAAGGTTTTGGAGAGCTAAAAGAGTAGAAAATAACCATAGAAAATATGAGAGAGCAAATACTGAAAGCTACTACACAGAGGTGGTGACTATCGCCCCTAGGGAAGGGGGGTAATAAAGGTAACAGCTGTAGTTGTTAAAATGCAAGTTTACAACAGAAGACCCAGAGAAAAGTGAACAACCTGCCTGGTGCTGGTAGCTCAAGATATTTGTTTATTTTCACAAGATTCTCAGAACCAACCTCATCATGCTCTTTCTCCAAAAATTCCTTTCTCAATGGAAAGCCTATAGCTTGTGGCTTTTCTATCAGAAACAGTAAAGAACTGGGGAAGAAGTATTTTCTCCTGACTTCAAATTGCCCACTGGAGCCCTCTGTTAACCAGAGTCCAGCAGGAGTTTAGCTGATAATGGAGAAATAACATTTCAGCTTCTCAGAATCACAAGTCAAGTGGAAGAGAGATAATTTTCAACTAACTTTAGACACAATACTATTAGTGAAAACGAAGGACACTCAAACTTAGAAACATCAAGTCTCTTACCCAGAATAAACATTTGGTACAAGGTGTAATCAGAATTCAATGCGAGGCTACCTAGTCTCAAAGATGATATTCCTAGTTCATTCGTGGGTGGATGGGCACCTGGGCTTCTTCCATGACTTAGCAATTATTGTTCTACCTTGAGGCTATAAAATTATTATGGTTTTTATGGTTTTATTAAAACCTGTGATTAGGAAAGCCAAAGTATTTTAAAACATTACATTTATATTATTAGCAAAGTTCACTGCTGAGACATGATATGGCATTTATATAGGTTGAACAAGTTGAAGACGAAACTGGAAAATACTGACAAATGCCCTTCTCCAGGGTCCTGATAATGCTTCTGTTGTGCACCTGTGTTGAGGAAACTGATTCTACCAAGACAAGTGAGTGCTAAAATGTTCAACCAGACTATTGGCAATAGAAGATTACACACTGATTCCCTCTGTGAGTATTTGCAGTTTCAAATTCCACTTTTAATTTACTCTACTGAATAATTCTGCCATTGAATACCCAATATTGGTTAGACCACTATAATAAATGTTAGACCACTATAATAAAACCTTCAAATATTTTGCCTCCAAATACAATATTTGTTTCAAGTAAACTTGTGGTATTAATTTGTCACTCATGTGATATAAAATATGTTAGGCAGGTAATTAGATTTGTTTTAACTCTTTGTGAACCTCCAACAGCATAAATGAAGTACAAAGCCAGGCAGGAAAACATCTAATTGATTAAACAGAAGTGGGTGGAGATCACCACACACACATGCACAAACACACGTACACACACACACGCTAATATTTTTTCTTTAGCAAATTCATTTGATGAAATGTCACATGTGACCAAAAATTCAGATGTATATTCTGGCTGGGACAATTCTTCCATATCATGTAATATTAATTTTCTTGGAAGAAAGTTACAACAATGCATCCTACCCCATAAGTAAAGACTAGTAAGTCAGACCACTTACCTTTCTCCCAATTTTAGCCACTGTCACATGGGAAGAAATGAAACATACTGGAATCTAACTAATATTCAAGCTTTCTAAACACTTTTATTGTCCCTCTTAGAAGTTTTTAGAAATACTTTTAGTAATGAATTTACTAATTGACAAATTTATATGAGCAATGTTAATTTCATTTTCAATTGAAACATAAAAATACATGATTCAGATGGTGACAAAATTTAAATTTCACCATATTCTTGGCTTTTCCAGTTTCCAAATTATATCTTCCAACACTGGTTAATTTTTCTGAATATTGTATATGCAGCTTTTTAAAAAATAATATCTATAATTCTACCTTTTTTTTCAGGGTTATATTCAATTGTTATCTTTCCATTGTTATTTTTGTGCTATCCTCTTTTTTATTTATTTTATTTTATCCATGATGGTTATATTTGAAGAAAAAAATAATCTCTGAATTATCTTTTGGATTTGAGCATATCACTAATGATTTAAAAAATATAAATAGCAAAGAAATCAAATGAAAACACACTTAATAGTTTTCCATTTATGGAACTAAAGAGTATTGTCAGTCATTTTTTCCACGTTTGCAAGGGTCCCTTTATGGTGCTTCTGGTATTTTCTTAACCTCAGTTCCTACCCTCACTAGACACAGAGATAGTTGTTTGGAGAGGTGTTTTTTTTTTTTTTTCCTTTTAGATGGTACTTTCCTTACACAAATCTAATAAATTTGCAAAATATCAACCTGCCCACTTTTTATTGACTCTAACACTATTTTAAATGGGGCTTCAATATTCTTCACAACGATTCTAGGATAGTGGTTTACTGCTATGAATTTTCCCATCTAAGCCTCAGAGTAATATGTCACACTTGAGCCCCCCATCCTTTACTGTCAGTGGAAAATAGATTTGGGGGCTATTCCCTAGTTTTCTAACTTCCCCAATTAAATGTTTACTTTACCAATCATGTACCTCCATAGGGCACTGGGTCAGAATATCAAGTATAAATTCTCCTTTAAGATACAAGCGTCTACCATTTCCTAGTAATGTTGTTTGGTTTGTTTGTTTTACTAAAAAAAAAATATCCACATATATTTACTGTCAAATCATCTTAAACTTTACACTGGACATTAGTGATGGGCTTGTTATTAATAGGTTTACACAAAGGGAAAAAAAGAAAAGCAGAATTTGCTGAAACAATTGACATTTCATCAGAACTTTGTCATAAATTAATTACTAAATATAGGCAGAAGAAATAGGGAAGAGTAATATTTATGTTTTCTCTACTTTTTAAAAAAAAAATGGGGACCTTTTGTTCACTGGAAAGTTTGTGAGAAGTTCCCAGTGCCCTCTTTGGCTTATGTTAAGAATAAACAGAGGGTAGACACACTATGTTTTCTACATTTCACATTTGTGCAAAGCATGGCAGAACCAGCCGGCTTCAAAGAGTTTTTCCCCCGTAGAGCACATTCATTCAACAGTAAGACATTTAAATGTAAGAATAAAGACTAACTTGTCAAAGAAGAATACTGCATGCAGTGCAAAATATGTGAAAATGGGTAGAACTTCCCATGACAGAGTGTAAGAAAAAACCTCTCAGAACATATGTGCAAACAAGAGCTTTTCACAATATTTTCTTCAAACTCCTTAAAATTATTTTAATGACAATTATATTTCAGTTGGACACAAATGTATTTATTTTACTGTGGCAATAGAATATAATTTCTTTAGCCAATTTTCATAGAATAGTTCATTGTACAGTTGAGGAAACATAGGAAATAAGGCCTGTGGCTTGATTGCTCGTGTTTAAACGTGTTTTCAATCTTTGCCTTAATGTAAAAGGTTGCAGTGAGCTGAAAACAGATGTAGAATCTCTCTCCTGCTTCTCCAAGTCTTGTCAGAAACAGCAAGGCACAGTAAATTTTGTCCCCCAGGATTTTAAAGTCTACCTCATGTACATAATACAATGCAAGCTTGCAAAAACGGTGCAGCCGTATTAACACATTAGCTCAGAGAGTGCTGCAGCAAAACCCCAAAAAAGTTTTGTTTTCCTTGCCTCACAATTTCTCCAAACAGCAGCAGAATTTTAAAATACCTGGTTGGCATCTCTTTTCTTTGTAACAGATAATTCATTTAAGTAGACTGTGTATACAAAAATTTTGTATGTTCTATAAAAATTCACAGAACTGCAACGTTCAGTCATCCTTTTTTATACTGGAGAACCACACAAGACACTACCTAGTAATGGTTGTAAAAGGAATCTTTTTTTTTTTTTTTTTCCTGCACTTTCTTGATTTCACCGCATCTACCACCATTGAAATTCTACTACCAGAGAATTCATGTGCAAGGTAGGTGTTACATATCAATACTGACAAGTTTCTTTTTCCCGTACAGATCAAGTGTGAGGCTTTTATGTGTTTTAAAAAAATTAAACCTTATTGAATCAAATAGTTATGGAAGCAGGAACTATACATATATGTAATAGGAAGCCCATGCTATAAAAAAAGAAAAAAGGAAAAGTTGTGTATTCATGTCTTAAAAATCAGTGGTGTAGAGTAATTTTAGGTATAAAAATGCTCCTATGCTTTATTCATGTAGTGTTGTGCTCCATGAATGAACTATTTAAAAGATTTCTGGAACATGCCTTCTAGATTCTGCATGCCAAAGTTCAGACCATGCAGTATGACGTGAGCAGAATGATCAGTGTAACAAGCAACATATCAAATTATGTATATATTATACATACACACATGAAAGTCTGTAAAAAAGACAAATTTTTGAAATACACATGTAAAACTTAGTAAATGTAGAATATAAATATCTTAACACAATAACTAAGAAAATGCCAGGAAGGCTATGTTAACCAGTGTGATGAAAATGTGTCAAACGGTCTATAAAACCAGTGTATGGTGCCCTGTGATCACATTAATGTACACAGCTATGATTTAATAAAAAGAAAGAAAGAAATGATGGATCCAGGCACACAAAATTTTAGACTCTGGAGGAGAAGTCAGAAGCTCCTAAAGTGTCTTTGGAAACGCCCCTAGGCCCAAGGGGTGGCTGTAACTTCATGTGGCACACTTCTTCTCTTCTGTTTTTAATCATCAAAGCTATATGCTACCAAAGCAGGTGCCTATCATATCTGCAAAGGATGAGGTAACTACACTCAAAAGCTCTGAAAAACACGTTAAGTCTAAATTATTAAAACCTTCAACTGAAAAGTTCTTAAGTAACCATTGAAATAAATATTGTTAATAACTGAAGTCTCGAGTTTGTCAAAAACAAGCTGTTAACATTTGGTTACTTAATTCAGCCTCACTAAACCCACATTAAAAAGGACTTGCAGCCATCTCCTATTTATGTAAACTAGGAGAAGCCAGAGAAAACCTACCTCCCAAAATTACAAAATGTTAACAGTTTAACAAATAATTAAGGCTCCTAGCCTATTGTGGAAATGCCAACCACAAGACTTTTGATCTGACGCCCAAGAACCAAAGCAAATTTAAGTTCTACCAGTTACTGTGGAAAAGAAGGGGAGAGTTGCCTCAATTTCCTTATTGCAAGATAAGGATGATGATATCATCTGGCAAAGTTATATGAAAACGATAAGGAAATGTGATTTTTTTTTTTTAAAGTGTGAAAATACCTAGCACAATACCTGATACACACACAAGGGTATTCAATTCTTTTATCTCCCCTCTTCTAATAAAGACAAAACAAAGATAGAATTTCACCCCTCTGGTATTGGAGTTAATATTGAAAGCCTGCCTAAATGTACAGGTAGGAAAAATACGAAGGCTGGGTGCAGTGGCTCACACCTGTAATCCCAACACTCTGGGAGGCCAAGGAGGGTGGATGGCCTGAACTCACAAGTTCGACTAGCCTAAGCCAGAACAAGACCCTGTCTCTAAAAATAGCTGGGCGCTGTGGAGGGTGCCTGTGGTCCCAGCTACTTAGGAGGCTGAGGCAAGAGAATCACTTAAGCCCAAGAGTTTGAGGTTGCTATGAGCTGTGACGCCACAGCACTTTACCAAGGGTGACAAAGTGAGACTCTGTCTCAGAAAAGAAAGAAAGAAAAAAAGAGAAAAAGACAAAAAGAAAAATTCAAAACTTATTTTTTAAAGTTTTATTAAATAAAAGGTTTACCTAAAAATTTTTTTTGGAAATTATTTATAAGCTGTCAATTCAGTTTGCATAGTCCCACTCAACATCACTTGTGTCAGTCTTTCACACTGCTGTGGCCACAAGGCTCCAAAAGAGTCAGGGAACTTGGCACCAAAGCTACTGTGGAAATAGTTTTGCAGCTCCTCAAAAAGCTAAGCACCAAATTACCATCTGATTCAGCAGTTCCACTCCTGGGTACTGAAAGCCGGGACTCAAACATAACTTATACTTCTATGTTCACTACAACATTATTCATAACAGCCAAAAGGTGAAAACAACCCAAATGTCCTTGGAAAAATGAATGGACATACCATGGAATATTGTTGAACCATAAAAAGGAATGAAATTCTAATACGTGCTATAATAAGGATGAACCTTGAAAACATCATGCTAAGTGAAATGAGAGACAAAAAAAATGACAAATACTGTATGATTCCACTTATATGAGGTCCCTTTGAATAGGCAAATTTATAGAGACAGAAAATAGAATAGAGGGGTTAGGAAAGGAATAGGGAGGTACTGTTGAATAGCTAGAGCTTCTGTTTGGGGTTAATTAAGAACTTCTGGAAACAGATGGTGGTGACGGTTGTACAGCAGGGAGAATATAATTAATGCCAGAGAATTGTTCATTTAAAATGGTTAAAATGGAAAATTTTGTATTATATATAACTTACCAAAATAAAAAAAATTAGAAAAAAACAATTAGACACCAGATTCCTTTAAAATAAGAACAAGAAAGAAGGAACCCAGCATCACAAAGAACAAGGAAAGGGCAAGTTTCCTACCTCCCTGCCCTCATCCTCCATATTTCTGGATGATACATACAGTAGAAGGCTTGTTCATTTCAGCCAATTTCAAATGTGTTTTTATCCTCATTTAGCCAACTGTTTGTTTGAGATGTCAATTCCAGGGCAGTAATTGCATGTCTGGTTCTATCCCTCATATGATCACTTCCATCTTTTTTGCTCCTGTGTTCTAGAACTATTCACTTTACCAGCCGCTACTGGAACCACACTGGGAGATTTCAGCCTCTGTGTCCACAAGGTATCACATTCTCCACCAATCCTCATCTTACAGCACTGTGAGAGATCAATGTCTGGTTTGCCACCTCCATCCATTTGCCTTGGAAGGCTCCAATACTTAACCTGGCTCATTCTTCCAATTTTCCCATCGCACCGCATTTCCATGACAGTATTCTCAGTCCTCCATCTCACCACCCCAGTGGGTGCAGAGAGACCCATTCATGGACTTAGGTTTGGATGCTAACTTTATACATTCCTCATCATAACCTATAAGACTGGAAGAATGGAAAAGGTAGTGGGAACATGTTAAAGAAGTTGTTCATTCACGATTTTTCCCTCTGACTAGCCAATATCTTCCATCTACGAAGCCCTACAACAGGCATCCAAAGAGTCGAGGATGAACAGAAAATGTGAATGCCTCCTCCTCCAAGATAGGTATCCATGGGGCCCGTGGTGCTCAAGATGGAGGCAGAACAGACAGGACTAAGGAAGACCTGGGAAATTCAAATCACTCTTCTGCCTGTACCGCTGACCCTCCCAGAGCCCTGACTCTAATGCTGCCAAATTCCTCCAAGTCTCCGTCTCCTCATTATAAAAGTGTCAGATTCTATGAAATGACCTCCATAGCTCCCCAGCTCTCCGAGTTAAACTGGCACATCAAAAACTGGAGATCCAAAACTGTTCTCCAGTTGCACCAAAAAATATTTCATGTGGGATATTTTTTAATGTAATATAGACGTAGGTATCTGTTTAAAGTAGGAAGAGAGTCTCTCAGGGTTTTATTTTCTCACATTCAAGCTAAATAAAATAAATAAAAAGGGAAAAATTATTTCAGTTTTTAAGGTGAATGCAATAAACTCTGTTTTTCCCAAATGGTCTTGTTTTTTTTCTATTACAATTGCTGCTAAACTAGGTCACCTAAGTAATAAATATTGAAAGCATTTAACCAAATTCAAACATCTGTTCCAATCCTCTTTTAAGGCTTGATCCAGCTGAAACAAAATATCCAACTGCCCTTCAGGACCTGCAAGATTCTAGAACTGCTGAAAATGTTAGATTTTTTTTTTTCCTAAAGCCAACATATCTAGAAAAATATATATATATATGTGGCTTATTTCAGTATGTCTGGAGTACAATAAGTAGAAAACAGTATGAGAAGCAGTAAAATCTAAGTAAATCTTCCCACACTGGATCTTCCTATCCTAGGATAATAGGGCTCACATCCAAACTTTGGTTGGAGATACACTCCGTTTGAGCCCCAGTTTGGGAAGTCTGGTCAGAGAAGAGGTGAAGGCAGGGCCCCACCAGCACCCATGTATACTGGAAGAGCCTGCTCTGAGGACAGCTGCCCTATTTGGCATTGGAATTTCCTAGAAAATAATTCAAATTTGACCTTGGGAAAAATTATATTGATTTTTTAAAAACATAAATAGTTTGTATATAAAAAGACACCACCAAAAAGTTAACAACTAAATATTACACTGGAAAATATCTAAAACACACAAGAAAAATTACAGCATAAGATACAGAAGAGTCTTCTAAATTGATAACAAAACAAACTGGTAACTGGGCGGTGCCTGTGGCTCAAAGAAGTAGGGCACCGGCCCCATATGCCAGAGGTGGTGGGTTCAAACCCAGCCCCGGCCAAAAACTGCCAAAAAAAACCTGGTAACTCCATAGGGGCAAGACCCGATAGGAAAATGGAGCAACGACAAGTAGGCAATTTACTGAATAAAGCCAAATGACCACGCCCAACCTCACCTTACTCAGAAACATGCAAATTTAACCAGATTACATTTTGCATCCACTTTACTAATTTCTTTGAATTAGCAAAATTTGAATTAAAAAAAAAAAGAAAGAAAGAAATATTGCTGATGGGGTAATAAAGTGGAGGGAGAAGTATACCCTTAGAGACTCCTGGCAGAAATGTGTATTATAACAAACCATGAAAATCAATCCAGAAAGAGACATACCCGCTAACCTGCTAATCACATTGCTTATAATTTACTTCAAAGAAATAAAAGTCTAGTTTGTAAGGCTATATGTTTAACATGTTTACTATTCATATAACAAAAAAATGAAAAGATAGGAAACAATGGGGCCAGGCACTGTGGCTCATAATCCTAGCCTGTAATCCTAGCACTCTGGGAGGCCAAGGCGGGTGGATTGCCTGAGCTCACAGGTTCAAGACCAGCCTGAGCAAGATTGAGACTCCCATCTCTAAAAATAGCCTGGCATTGTGGCAGGTGCCTGCACTTCCAGCTACTCGAGAAGCTAAGGCAAGAAAATTGCTTGAGCCCAACAGTTTGGGATTGCTGTGAGCTGCCACAGCACTCTACAAGGGTGACAAAAGTGAAACTCTTTCCACAGAGAACTCAAATTTATTAGCAAGAAAAGAACACGTGACCCCATTTCAGGGTGGGCAAGTGACTTAAAGAGAAACTTCTCTAAAGAAGACAGACAAAAAATCTACAAACACATGAAAAAAAGCTCATCATCCTTAATCATCAGAGAAATGCAAATCAAAACTACTTTGAGATATCACCTAACCCCAAAAAGAGTAGCCCACATAACAAAATCCCAAAACCAGAGATGTTGGCGTGGATGTGGAGGAAAGGGCACACTTCTACACTGCTGGTGGGAATGCCCACTAATACGTTCCTTCTGGAAGGATGCTTGGAGAATACTTACAGGCCTAAAAATAGACCTGCCATTCGATCCTATAATTCCTTTACTAGCTTTATACCCAGTAGACCAAAAATCACAATATAACAAAGACATCTGTACCAGAATGTTTATTGCAGCCCAATTCATAGTTGCTAAGTCATGGAAGAAGCCCAAGTGCTCATCGACCCACGAATGTACTAGCAAATTGTGATACATGTATACCATGGAATATTATGCAGCCTTAAAGATAGATGGAGACTTTACTCTTTCATGTTTACATGGATGGAGCTGAAACATATTCTTCTTAGCAAAGTATCTTAGGAATGGAAGAAAAAGTATCCAATGTACTCAGCCCATTATGAAGCTAAATTATAGCTTTCACGTGAAGGCTATAACCCAAGTATAGCACAAGACTATGAGGAAAGGGCCAAGGAACAGGAAGGGATGGGGGAGGTTAGGGTGGAGAGAGGGTAATGTGTGGGGCCACACCTTTGGTGCATCTTAGAAGGGGTACAGGAGAAACTTAGTAAAGGCAGAATACAAATGTCTACATACAATAACTAAGAAAATGCCATGAAGGCTACGTTGAATAGATTGATGAGAATATTTCAGATTGTATATGAAACCAGCACATTGTACCCCTTGATTGCACTAACGTACACAGCTATGATTTAACAATACAAATTAAAAAAGGAGATGAATGTTTTGATGATCTTCCTGATTCCCTTTGTTACTATTGGGATGATGGAGCCTCATTTGTAAGTTTGTTTATTGTGGCATTATAGGCAATAACAACACAGTGAAACAAGTCAGGGTAAATAGCTATCATGAACTTAATGGTTAAATAAATTATCCCATCCATACAATGGAAGATTGTATAATCATTCAATATGAGACAGAGATCTATAGCATTTTTCTGGGAAGATTTTCAGATATACTAAATGAAAAAAGCAAGTTGGAGCCCAATTTGTAGTATGGTTCCCTTTTTATGCTTTGTTAAAAAAATACATCTGCTAAGGGAAAAATTGGAATAAATAAGAAATTATTGTCATAATAATAATAAATTATTAACATACAAGACATTATCTTTGTGGGGTCAGATGTCTGGGGAGATTTTCACTTTTTTGTATAGCTGCTTCTTAAGTGATTGGATGTGAGAATTTTGTTTTTTACTCTGTAGTTTTTCATTTTTTTTTGAATAATTTTAAAAGGGAAAGAAGTAGGATGATGCTATATATATTTAGATAAATAGATGAAAAAATTAAGAATGGGGTTGAAGGCTCTGAAGCAGACCACCAGAGGAATGGAAGGCAAGTCCTGAGTGTGAGTGATGCTTTCAGCATGTCTGCCCCTGCTCTGGACACACCAGGCCTCATGCAGGCAGGTGTTTGGATGGAAGTTTTCATGCGCGCCTGCAGGTCTTGAGATGGCTGCTCTCTGTCCTCTTGAGGGGAGCCGTCTAGTGATTGCCAGTGGCTGTGCTAGTCCCGTAGTCTGCAGAGTGCTCTTGTGGGTTATGCCAAACTTAGCCGGGAAAATAGCATCACTTATTTTCCTTAACATTTTGTTTTTGCCTCAAGACACCTAGAATCTACAAGGTGAACTCTGATGAGAACAGGGCAGCAGAACCAGGTTTTCTGTCTCCTAGACGACTCCTCAGTCCAGTCAGTTGTCATAAAGAGGAGCACTGGTGTTAGGCAGTTAGATATGAGCAGGGTGATGCCGGATGTGGTTAGTCCATTTTAGATGGGTTTTGGTCAGATTGACTTGAATTATTATGGGAACAGGGCTAGTCAAGTTCTTGTAGATGGGTTGTATATGGGAATGAGGCTAGTGAAGACCTTGTGGGTGGGTTGCCTTGAGATAGAGGCTGATCAATGTCAGGAATTTTCTGTGTGGTCAGACAGATGCAGTCAGGCTGATGTAGGCTGTTTTAGAAACACAGTTGACTAAGACCCTGAGAGATTTCCAAGAAGCAGGTGATACACCTCAAAGTTGAATATAAAGCCCTAAACTATACTTTTCACAGAGTCTACAGTCAGTAGGGTGGAACCCAGTGGAGTGATATGGCATCACAGCTCACAGTAACCTCAAACTCTTGGGCTGAAGTTATCCTCTTGCCTCAGCCTCCCAAGTAGCTGGGATTATAGCCTCCTGCCTCAATGCCTGGCTATTTTTAGAGATGGGGTCTCACTGTAGCTCAGCCTGGTCTCAAACTGGAGAACTCAAGCAGTCCACCTGCCTCCGTTTCCCAGAGTGCAAGGATTACAGACATGAGCCACCTCACCTAGCTACTCGATTTTTCCAGTTATTTCAACACTACCTCAAACCATCACCACATTGCTTTAACAGTGGAACACATTTGGCTCACATCCTGGAGATTTCAGGGCACAGTAAAGTTCACTTTAATTGAATAGGTACAAGTCAAGGTCAATTTATAAAATAGATTTTCTTGAGAAATGAAAACTAGTAATTCACCCCAGGAGTTTTATTTTAAAAAATTAAATTCTACTTCAATAATAAGGGGTGATAGAAGATGCCATTGTCATTTCCTTTTGTGTAGCAGAACGAGTCAGCATAATCTCTATTTCCTTTTCTTAGTCAAACTCCTTGAAAGAAATATTTGCTGTTCCTCTCTCACTCCCTTTTTCTCAGTCTTCTGCTGAGAGAGGATACCCGAGAAGGGTGAAGTCCAGGAGAACAGGTCTTCTCAAGGATGTCACAAGGATAACCTGAGGGTTCCTCTCCATGGTGACTCAGCTCTTGGGAAATGTAGAGTGGACTTCCTGGAACCTGGAAATTTCCAATTCTGTGAAATCCTGTGGTTCTGTGGAGGTTGCAACAGCATTTCCTGCTTGATTCAAAATGACCAATGAAAAAGGTACCTGTGGGTTGCAACTTTTTGACTGGAAATAAAAAGGGAAAGACCAAGCCCAGTCATGGAGCACAGTTATTTTGAATTCTTCTATGTCAAAAGCTCCGCCAGTTGAAATAAAACCCTTCTTCTCATAGACATGGCGTTTGGGTGCTCTGTCCTGCCATTGGGCCTCATCTTCCTGCAACACTGTGATATGAGTTTCTTCCCCACAACTTGTCATTGTCTGTCTCCATTCATACTCACTCCTTATCTCACTACCCACATGCCAGAAGACCATCTTGTGTCTCAGCCTTGCCCCTGATGTGGAGTAACACTCCCTGCACAACCAGCCCTGTGCCTCGAGCTCTCACACACTGTTCTGCCTTTGCTAAGGTTGTTCCCTTTGCCTGCATGCCTTTCCCTCACTTCTCTATCTAACAAACTTACCTTTCATGACCAGCTTGATTATCTCTTTTTGGAGAATATTCATTACTCCTCTGTCCTAGAAGAACTGAGCCTTCTCTAGTCAGTGCCTGGAAACACTGTGAGCAAACTGCAGGGAAGGGGATCAGACGATGCCAACTCAAAAGATGCCACATTGGTGTCAGGATTATATTTTGAGCTGAAGGTAATTGAGAAACAGCACATGCAGGAAAAGCTTTCTACCCTCCCCCTTTCCTGCCTAAAGGGCAAAGTATAAATTTCCCTTGGTGAAGGGGTCCCTCTTTCCCTTTCCTGTACCAGGAGTAGAAACACAACCATTATCACTAGAGACAGAAAGTTGGTGATGATACCAAATTTCTTCCTCAGTAGGTCCTTGGTCTTGGGGATTCAAAGAACGAATCTAAAGACCACAGATCAGTGGTAAGAGAGGATTTTATTAGAAAGGAACACAGAAGAAGTAAAAAGCACCAGAACCTCTGGAAGGGGGAAAGAACTAACTAGGGTGTCTCTACATGGGCTCTCTATCTAGGGGTAGTAGGTCTTGAGAATTACAGTTGGCCAGGACTTGGTAGGTGGAAAAACATCTTTTCAAAGTTAATGAGTGCATTAACAAATGAATGAATGTAGTTCCTTCTCCACTAGGACAAGGTTATCAGGTCCTTACAGTTTTTGTCTCTGAGAAGGGATTAGGGTGTGTGCTCCCTACTCAAGGTGGAACCACTCAAAACACCATCTTGGGCTGCTTTGTTCATGATCTTAGTAGAGCCCAGGGGGAGTGTCCTGAAAAAGGCAGCCCGTTTGTTCTTGGAAATGGGGGGTCTGATTCCTGAGCTTACCTGGGCCTAGAGAATATGGAGGAGGGGTGTGTGTGGAATCCTTGAGTGGTGGAATCCTGTATCAGTGATATAGGTTTGAGTGGTGGAATCCTGTATCAGTGATATAGGTTTGCCCTGTTCAGGGCTGGACAGGGACTCCCATTTTCTAGGTCTAGGGAAGCTCAGAAATCAGTCTCATCACAGATTTTATCTCTAAGTACAAATAGGCCCTTTTTAGGCAACAGTTTCTGAGTCCAAGCAAGGTCTTGAGAAAAACAGCATAATTGTAATCTCTTTTGGAAAGTTCTTCCTGGAGCAGGGAGCACACAGCCTCATGCCTCTCCTGGGGCAAGGACTGAAAGGACTCCATTCTTTTGCTAATTTTAGGATTATTTTCTGCCTATAGGCTCCTGGCCAATTGTGATGTGTTCTGGACAAACATTCCCAAATCATTTTCTGCCCACAGGATAGGAAAAGCAGCATATAAACCCCTAAACCAGAGGCTCTCAACCTGTGGGTCGCGACCCCTTTGTAACAATGAAAATACATCCTGCATATCAGATATTTACATTACGATTCATAACAGTAGCAAAATTATAGTTATGAAGTAGCAACAAAAATAATTTTATGGTTGGGGGTCACCACAACATGAATGGTATTAAAGGGTCACGGCATTAGGAAGATTGAGAACTGCCCTAGAGGGAAGACCTACATGGGCCTCCTCCTTTGCTGGAAGTTCTAGTCCCCCTCTTTCTCTTATGTATCTTTATCTTTTAAAAAATTCTGCCCTTTCATTGATTCAAGTGGTCTGTGGTTTTATTTTTCAAACCCTGAAATCAAGGACCTAACACAGACAGAAATTCTGGCTGCATTGGTACCACGTTGGGTCTGCACAAATAAACTTTGGTTCAATAACACGTTATCGTCCATAATTTCCATCATACAGTCACCTTCCCACAATTTAACACTCCTGGAAGCCCAAATCTCTTTTTCTTTGTTTTGTCACTTCTGTATAAACTTACTGCCTTTTGTTAAAATGGTAGATAAGCCCCACCTTCAAATACCCCATTGAGTTACTCATCACTCTGTTGTCCCTGGGTAGGTGATTGTACACGTGAATAAACTCTGTTGTTGTTTTTCTTTTTTTGTTTGTTTGTTTGTTGTCTGTTATTCTGTCTTCCATCAGTTTGATTGTGAGTCCCAAAACTGAATCAAAAAGGATAGGTGAAGAGTTTTCCCCTTCCTTGTAGCAGGGGAAGAGCTCACCTCAGAGCCCCGTAGCTTTGTCATTCCTCTTCTCTGCGTCTGCCTCTTCCATGACACTATGCCTTTTGCATCTTTAGTTCCTAACACAGCACTTGGTGCCTCGTACATGTTTGCTGAATAAATGAATGAATAGTCCACAGTGGGGATATGAAAGGCAACACTCACACTTTTGGTGGGGATCCATCGCCCTAGGGATAGAAATACCAAAGGGCCTCATGTGTGTCACCTCCCTGCCCACATACCATCCTGACTCTCCTTCCAAGTCTACACGGAGGTGGCCCAACAGTTTGAAATCCTGTTTCTGACTCACTCTAGCCCTTTACATTATTCACTTCCTGTCTACAATGGCATTTGTTGTCTCCTAAAGCAACAAATGCTTTATTGAGGGGTGATAACAACCGAGGGTTTATAAATGATTTCAGAATACCATGAACTGTGTAAATGCTAATGCTGTTATGAATCAATAAAGTGGGTAAGTGAATTGAAACTGCTAAGCTCTCGCCTGGATTGCTAACTACTTTATCTGTCAAATTTAAAAAGTACTAAAAACCACCCCAGGGGAAGAGTCTTGATATTTGCTCTTCCTCATGAGTAATTTCTCATAAAGAATAACAAGGTAGGAAGCCAGAATTCCAAACAATGGGAATGGGATGAGAGGCAGGTGGAGGGGAGAGCGACTGGGCTCTCTCTTTCTCTAACTCTCAGATTGGTGTATTTATTTAAGAATGTGTTTTCAAAGAGAGCAATGCATAATTACTAGTATACGAAGGCAGTTGTTATTGTAGGGGTGAGGGGAAATTTGTCCTTCCCCCTGAAAGTTTGCTGAAAGATCAATTCATAATTAAGGCAGATATATAAGATAAAGGATTTATTTACTGCAGGTGCAGGGAGAAATCACAGAATGATAACCCAATTACCAACAGAGTTCAGGTATCCTTATACAGGACTTTTAGAGGGGAGGGGGAAACTGAAGAGAACAGGTTTGTAAATGGTTGCTAGGGAGGTTGCTAGGGAGAAAAAATGGATGGGGAGAAATGGACTGACTTATAGATTAACCTGGGAGACAGCTATTTATGACTCAAATGATTTGAGCCTAGTCCACCTACATTCCTGACCTTCATTCCTGGAATATTTTGAAAAAACAGGAGGAGGAAGGGGCGTCAATTGTCCCTTTGGTCCTCTGATGAGGCCAGTCCAGTTTATGCAGATGGAGGGAAGGCCTCCTCCAAAGTTTCTTGACCTTACATGGACTTCAGTTCAGAATATTCTTTATCCCAGGGACTCATACTTTAGGATGAAATTTCCTTAGCTCCTTCACTATGAAGGGAAGATAATTTATGAATGGTGCAGAGACATTTCCTTCCAAGGGGTGCTGAGGGGTACAGAAGGAATCCAGAATTGAAGTGAGTGTCCCCTGTGTATCCTCTTGCTGCAGGAAGGCATTTCTCAGGAATGCCTCCAGGCTTGGGAGGCCCCTTCACTTTCTCCTCTGGGCAAACCAGGGTGAGCTTCAAGTACTGTTGGACCCCTGGGCTTCCCCACAATGGGCAGCTTATGACTGGAAGTAATTAGCAGATTCACTCCAAGGCCAGAGGAGAAAGGCAATGCCAAAACCCAGGTAGCTTGACAAGAGAGCACAGCCGTTCCCATAGGTCAAGTCTAGTGTCAACACCCAGACTAAATAAGACAGGCAGCCTCTCAGAGAATCAGGGTCCTTTTCAAGACATGAGGGGCTTCAGGGCTACAAGTGAGGCTCTTCACATCTTGGCTTTTGTCATGTGCTTCATAATCATGTCCCATGTGCTTCGTGTTATCTCAGGTTTTAGTTAGACCTTTTACCTCTCCCCGTGTAAGGGGAAAACACTGGGCCTTGTGGAGTGGGGTGGGGCACCCTGGTCCCTGCCAACCAGGAGGCCCTGGATGGTGGGCTCTTCCCCACTCCCCTGCTGGATCTTAGGAGTGTCCTAATGGCCCTGTGGGGTGGATACCTTGGGGTAGCGGGGAAGGTGAGCAACAGTTCATCAAAGGGCCATCACTGGGATGGGGAGTAATAATCCTGCCCTGTGAAGACTGAGTGGTCAGTAAGTAGCCATAGATTTGAGCCCCCGAAGTGAGCAATTCTTATTAGGCAGAGAGATTTTCACTCTGTCTTGGGGTGGGCCAACTCTACCTTCAGACTGGGGCAAATGCCTCCTTCCAATGCCAAAAAGAAGACTCAAAAAGTGGTGCTCAGACATTTGTTAAAAGCTCAACTTTTCATATATAGCCACATACACAGATAAAATATGCAAACATGGTGTATACTTGCTTATGACACATGTATGTGTGTTTGTGAGTTTTAGGTATGTGTGTGCATATGCATAACACTTGTATGTGTGTGTTCTCATGTTCTCCAGATAATACCTTCTATTGACTACATTTTTCCTGGCAAACTTGGGAATTATCTCCTCAGTATCCGGCTTCAGCACTATCTAATGGGAGAAAAGAATTCTCTCCATGAAATGAAAACTGGAATAGGCCACTTGAGAATTTTTTTCAATTTATACCTCATTAAAAATTTTTGAGAAGTAGCTTGGAAAAATATTTTGAATACCTTGAGTTTGGAGGGCCTGAGTTCAGTCCCTGGGCCCTGGGCCTGTGAATACTGATATGTGTGTACTGACCTATGGGGTGGACTGTGGGTGGGGCAGACCTAGTAGAGTCCAAGAAACTCCCTGACCACCCCCCTGCCATCCCTGGGTTAAATGCCTATATATTTGTGGATTTCATCTTTGTCATTAGACACCAGAACCTACCAAACCATAAATATACACTTAAAGAAAAAATACTACAATAACAACAAATTGAAGCTCTATGAGGCACTGGAGAAAGAGCTCCTACCTTCAGAATGTTTACGGATGCTGTTGGCAGCTTGGCAATATTGTCAATTTGTTTACCTTTCCATTCTATGGACATGACCTCAGAAGGTTGACCCTTAAATGTAATCTGTCCTATTTTAAAGGGTGACTCTTTGCTTTGACCAAACTATGGCCCTGTTAGCTTCTTGGATATTCCATCCAAAGTCGTAATAGTTTCCTTACTGATAAACTTCAAGTCTGAGCTTCTCAGGTCAGTGTTTCACACAGCAACTATGAAGCGTGGACACGGTGGTTATGGTGCATAAGCACATTACACTACATTATTCAAGTATAATGTGCTTGAAGTATAATGTGCTTAACCTATTTTGTGAACAAATAGGTTAGGAATTGCATACAATTATGGTAGTTTCAGAGTCTGCGGACAGCAAGCAGCCAGGAGCTGGGCAGAGCTCAATTGAAGGACACAGGGATTGGTATTTCTACAAAGCTTGTTCCTAAGAACCAATGGGCCAATTGTTAGTGAGGTGAGATGGAATTAGTATTCTCTCTTCTCTCCCTTGAGGTTTACAGTATTGATTTGAAAACCCACACATGTGCATACATGTATCAGGGACAGCAAATAGGCGACATCTTTAGGGAAATACCAACAGATTGGTAGAGACCACCCTTGGCACTATATGGAGAAGAAATGTAGGTTGGGTCCGATGGCTCAGGCCTATAATCCTTGCACTCTGGGAGGCCAAGGCATGTAATTTGTTTGAGGAGTTTGAGACCAGCCTGAGCAAGAGCAAGACCTCATGTCTACTAAGATTAGAAAAACTAGCTAGTCATCATAGGGAGCACCTGTAGTCCTAGCTGCTCAGGAGGCAGAGGCAAGAGTATTGAACCCAAGAGTATGAGGTTGCTGTGAGTTATGATGACACCATGGCACTCTACCCAGGGCAGCAGAGTCCAAAATAAAAAAAAAAAAAAAAAAGAGAGAGAGAGAAGAAATGTAAAGTTGTGGCAAGCCTCAATGGGAAAAAATTATAATTGTTCATTAAAGATATATACTAGGGGCATAGGGATACTTGGGGGTTGAGGAAGATTTTCTATATGAAAATATGAGGACTTTTCTTATAGGGAGATTGCAAAGTGGTGAGAGCACATATAGTGAGAATAAGTCAGAGTCAGGTGAACTAGGGCTGGGACAACACAGCTGAGCCCGTCGGTCGAGGTCCTACTTGACCTTCTCCCCATGTCTTCCAGTTTTATTGTTTTGTAAATTCAGCTATAACCTAAAAGTTTATGTCTTGAATAGTTTAGAGCAATTGGTTTAGGATATTAATTTTTGCTTTTTTCTTTCTTTCTTTCTTTCTTTCTTTTTTTTTTTTGAGACAGAGTCTCACTATGTTGCTCTCTGTAGAGTGCTGTAGCATAGCAACCTCAAACTCTTGGGCTTACGCAATTGCCATAGCCTCCCAAGTGCCCATCACAATGCCCAGCTATTTTTTTAGAGACGGGGGTCTCGCTCTGGCTCAGGCTGGTCTTGAACTCGTAAGCTCAGGGACTTTGGCCTCCCAAAGAAGATTAACTTTGAATTTGAAATGCTGTTTTGGGTCATGGGTTATGCTGATTATTGTTTACTATGGTAATAAGTTGATTATTGTTATTTAAGGTAAGGGTTAATTATTGTTTAAGATAAGGGCTAACATGGTTTTTACTTTGAACCTTTATGTATAAATTGGTGGTTTGGGAAATGAAAGGACAGAACAGTCTTGGAGAGGCTACTCTCACTGTTCTCTAGAATTGCTGGCCTTCTGACAATAAAGCTTGTTGGGCCTAATCACCATCTCTGCATAGTGGCTGACAGTGACAGGCAGCCAGACCTTTTTCATCCAGTAACAGTGGTGTGGAAGATTTAAATATCATATTGACATGGGTTTCAAATCTGTTGGGTGCATTTCATTTGAGCTTATTAAAATAGCTACAACCAGCATTTAGCACATAGTAATAGCCTCCTCCAAACATCAGAAGTTCAACTAGAATTAGTGGAGTGAATATGCAAAACAATTTGAGATAGGAAATGTGAAAGAAAATTGGTGAGTTCATTTTAAGCTAGTTACAGACACAATGATTAAGTTAAATTTATATATTATCCCTAAATTTACAATAGGCATGTTTCATAATTTTCCACTATTAACTTAAACATTTTTTTCAGAAAACTTAACCTTCATAAACACAGGAAATACACATTTCTTTTTTAATTTCAATTCTTATTCTTTTTTAAAATCTTAAAATTAACGTTAAGGGTATTGTTGATTGGGTTACATTGTTTCACTTGTTAGATAAAATTCAAGTTGTAGTTGAGACCATTACCCAGGGAATGGGCTGTATATCCTTATATTGTGCTCACTGGTAAGAACTTACCAGTCCCCTGTCCTCCTTTCCTCCCCCTTGAATGTAATTAATTGTGCTTTTCTCTCCTGTGGGCATTAATTATTTATCTGTTGGTTTCATATTAGTATTGAGTACATTGGACACTTGCTTTTTCATTCGGGTGATAATTTACTAAGAAGAATGTGCTTCAACTCCATCCAGATTAATACAAAAGATGTAAAGTCTCCATCTTTTTATGGCTGAATATTATTCTATGGGCTACAGATACCACAGTTTATTAATCCATTCATGAGTTGATGGGCACTCGGGTTGATTCCCCATTTTGGTGATTGTGAATCGAACTGCTGTGAACAGTCTAGTACAAATGTACTTATGGGAAAATGATTTTTTTTTCTTCTAGGTAGATCCCTAGTAATGGGATTGTGGGATCCAATGGAAGGTTTATTTTTAGCTCATTGAGGATACTCCATACTTCTTTCCTTTTTTTTTTTTTTTTTGGAGACAGAGCCTCAAAAGTGCTATGGCATCACAGCTCACAGCAACCTCCAACTCCAGGGCTCAAGCGATACTCCTGCCTCCACCTCCCAAGTAGCTGGGACTACAGATGCCCGCCACAATGCCTGACTATTTCCATACTTCTTTCCATAAAGGCTGTATTAATTTGCAGTCCTACCAGGAGTTTCAATTGGGTAAAAAATAGACTTTGTAGTAAAATATTTTATAAGAAGGCCCTATGTCTTTGCATTGGCTAACAGGGAAGGAATCTAGGACTTACGAAGGAGAAAAGAGAAGAGTAAAATTCACATAGCTTGAGACAACTTTGCCTCAATTTGATTAGCTCATAGTTTTAAAAAATTATTTAATTCACTTAGCTATTAATTCAGCTTCCATATCAGCACTGAACAAGGCATTTTTTTGCATAGCATTTAGAATAAACAAAAGCACTTTAAGTCCAAGTGATTTGCTTCATATTTTCCTTTCATTGAAGCTTATTCTCTTTTTAAATAGTTTCTGATTTCATATTTTCCTGTCTTAAAAAAGGGCTTATACTATTTTATTTGCCCTCAGGTAAAGAAATAGCAAGTTGTTTCAGACAGTGATTACATCATTTAGATATTGCATTCAGCTGCCAATCATAGAGAACTGACCACAGTGGCTTAAGTAAATTAGAAAGTTATTTTCTCTGTCATAGGAGAAAGATGGACATTGGCTTTGTGCGGTGCCAAGGACCAAGGCTTCTTGTGACTTCCTGTTCTTCCATCTTTGATAAGTGGCTTTCATCTTCAAACTTGCCTCCTGGTGCAAGATGGACATGGCTGCAGCAGCCATCACATCTCTATTCCAGGGAGGAAGCAGGAGGAAGAGGGTCTGGGCTTATTTTAAGAAACTTTCCCAGAAGTCACACCCAACCAATGACCATGTTCCAGATGATTCTCACAGGCCTCCTTTCAGCCTCTCCCACCTCCAAGGCCCTCAGCCATCAACTAGCTCTGACTCTGACATAGCCTGGCAGCACTTCAGCTCTCCCCTGTATTCTGCATTTTTTGTTCCAAGTCATCTTCATTGCCGCTGAGGACTGAGGAGGCAGTGTCCACGTGACACCTATGCATGTGTGAGCCAGAAGTGTGGCTTCATGGGCTAAGCCTTGGCTAAGGGGAGATGAGCCCTGTTATTTAGAGTAAGGCAAGCTCTACTCCTCTCCTGCTCCTGCCTCCAGGATGAATGGCCTGGGCTAACGTGGCTCATTTGCCTTTTGGGATAAGGCCTTGAAAAAGTTGAGCAGCCAGTTATACTGTTCAGTTTAGTAACACACTCATACGGGCTCTCTCTCCTCCTCTTGGGTGTTTCTCCATTGCTCACTCCTGCATCCCTGGGATTGCATGCCCTCACACAGGAGCGAAGCATACACTTTGTCTCAGGCTCTGTTTTCTTGGGAACCAGGCTAAGGCAGGGCAGAACTTGGTGGCACGGACATATCCAGTTGCTGGGTGGATGCTGAATAGTGTAATCTATTAGCTGATAGTATTGACACCTCAGATGAGGTTGGATTTCTGTTGTTAAGCAGGGAGTAGGGATGGGAGAAGCCTCTGCTATGGTGGCACACAGTACAAAGGAAGCCAAATAGAGCAATGGTGGAGAGTGACCAGGAACAAGGCCACATCTGGGATTGTGTCTGCAAGTGGCTCAGTCTCTTCAACTGTAGATTAAGTCAACCTTGAAAAATCCCATCAGCTGTATTTTGCAAAACTGAGGATATTGAGGCCTTTAGGACTGACATACAGCAAGTAAATCAAGGTGAGGTGAGTTTCACTAGACTTGAGGAGCTGCTGAGCTGCCCTCAAAGGTTTATTACTTTTTATCAGGACCATGGAAGGTGGGAGTTAATAGGTGTCACTGGCCAGGTTCGGTGTCTCACACTTGTAATTCCAGCACTTTAGGAGACCAAAGTGGGAGCACTGCTTGAGGCCAGGAGTTTGAGATTTGAGACCATCCTGGGCAGCACAGCACATTCTGCGTCTACAAAAAATAATTTTTCTTTCTTTCTTTATTTTTCTTTAATTGTTGGGGATTCAATGAGAGTACACAGAACCAGGTTACATTGATTTCTTTTATTAGGTAAGGAACTCTTATAATTGTGTCCTGCCCCCCAAAAGGTGTACTACACCCCTTGACCCACCACCCCCACCCTCCCTCCCTTTCTCAGCTCTCCCCATCCCCCACCCCCTACCGTGTACTAGGACCTTAATTGTCCTTATATCAGAATTGAGTACATAGAATTCTTGTTTCTCCATTCTTGTGATGCTTTACTAAGAATAACGTGTTTCACATCCATCCAGGTTAATACAAAAGATGTAAAGTCTCCATCTTTTTTAGAGGCTGACTAGTATTCCATGGTATACATATACCACAGTTTGTTAATCCATTCCTGGGTTGGTGGGCGTTTAGGCTGTTTTCACATTTTGGTGATTCCAAATTGAGCTGTAATAAACAGTCTAGTGCAAGTATCCCTGTGGTAGAAGGATATTTTTTCTTCTGAGTAGATGCCCAGCAATGGGATTGCAGGATCAAATGGGAGGTCTAACTTGAGTTCTTTGAGGGTTCTTCATACTTCCTTCCAAAAGGTTATATTAGTTTGCAGTCCCACCAGCTGTGTAAAAGTATTCCCTTCTCTCCACATCCACGCCAGCATCTTCAGTTTTGAGGCTTTGTGATGTGGGCCATTCTCACTGGGGTTAGATGATATCTCAGGGTGGTTTTGATTTGCATTTCTCTAATAATTAGGGATGACGAGCAGTTTTTCATGTTTGTTAGCCATTCCTCTGTCTTATTTAGAGAAAGTTCTATTCATCTCTCTTGCCCAGTGATCTAAGGGATTGTTGACTCTTTTCATTTTTATTAATTTGAGTTCTTTGTAGATCCTAGTTATCAAGCTTTTGTCTGATTCAAAATATGCAAATATCCTTTCCCATTGTGTAGGTTGTCTGTTTGCTTTGGTTGTTGTCATCTTAGCTGTACAGAAAAAGCTTTTCAGTTTCATTAAGTCCCATTTGTTTATTTTTGTTGTTGCAATTGCCACAGAAGTCTTCCTCATAAAGTCCTTCCCCAGGTCAATAGCTTCCAGTGTTTTCTCCACACTTTCTTTGAGGATTTTAATTGTTTCTTGCCTTAGATTTAAGTCTTTTATCCATCTTGAATCTATTTTTGTGAGTGGAAAAAGGTGCAGGTCCAGTTTTAGTCTTTTACATGTGGATATCCAATTCTCCCAGCACCATTAATAGTGCTGGAAGTTCTACCCAATAAAATCAGGCAAGAGAAGAAAATTAAAGGCATCCAAATGGGGGTAGAGAAAGTGAAACTCTCCCTCTTTGCTGATGATATGATTTTATACTTAGAGAACCCCAAGGACTTAACCACAAGACTCCTGGAAGTGACCAAAAAATACAATATGTCTCAGGATATAAAATCAAGGTCCACAAATCAGTAGCCTTTATATATGCCAAAAAACAGCTAAGATGAGAAGGAAATCAAGGACACAATACCCTTCTCATTAGCTCCAAAGAAAATTGTGAGGAATATACCTCACAAAAGAGGTGAAAGACTTTTATAAAGAAAACTATGAACCCCTAAGAAAAGAAATAGCAGAAGGTATTAACAAGTGGAAGAACATATCATGCTCATGGCTGGGAAGAATCAACATCGTTAAAACGTCTGTACTTCCCAAAGCAATCTATAGATTCAATGTTATTTCTATAAAAGTACCAACATCATACTTTTAAGACTTGGAAAAAACAATTCTTCATTTTCTATGGAACCAGAAAAAACCCAAGGCAATTCTTAGTAATAAAAACAAAGCCAGGGGCATTAGCCTACTAGAATTTAGGCTGTACTACAAGACCATAGTGATCAAAACAGCATGGTATTGGCAAAAAAATAGAAACAGACATTTGGAACTGAATAGAAAACCAGGAGATGAAACAAACATCAATCTAATCTGCCACCTAATCTTTGATAAATCAAAGAAGAACATAAACTGGGGGAAAGAATCTCTATTCAAAAAATAACTTTAAAAAATTAAAGTTTACACCTGCAGTCCTAGCCACTCGAGAGGTTGAGGCAGGAGGATCTTTTGAGCCCAAGAGTTGGAAGCTGTGATGAGCTATAGTCATGCCACTGAACTCCATCTTGGGTGAGTGGAGTGAGACCTTTTCCCTAAAAAATTAAAAAATAAAAATTGGTTCTGAAGGTAAGCATGATGGCTCATGCCTGTAACCCTAGCACTCCTGGAGGCTGAGGCTGGTGGATTGCTTGAGTTCAAGAGTTCAAGACAAGCCAGAGCAAGAGCGAGATGCTGTCTCTGAAAATAGCCACGCATTGTGGGAGGCGCCTGTAGTCCCAGCTACTTTGGAGGCTGTGGCAAGAGAATCACTTGAGCCTGAGAGTGTAAGGTTGCTGGGAGCTATGATGCCATGTCACTCTACTGAGGGTGACAAAGTAAGACTCTGTCTCCTCTGTCCCCCACCCAAAATTGGTTCTGCTGAAAGTGAAGTAAGGTGGTTAGGCTAGATGAAAATAGAAATAAAATAAATAAATAAATAGAAATTCAAGATTTAAAAAGACTTAAAAACTCTGTTTTCATGGGGCAGGGCTTTCAGACCAAGAAAACAGCTGGTTAAGAAGAAACCAAAGTAGTTGAAGTTGGAGAAACAAAATAGGGGTTATCCAGAGATCTTCAGCGATAGAAGATGTGCACATGGCTTGGGGAGTTTGATATGTTTGATCTGTGTGGAAGTTTTCCTTGGTTGCACACATAGGGACTGGTTCCTTAGGGAGCCAAAAAATGCCCCCTAGAAGAATGGTTTGAGTCTTCTGTGTTCAGCCATTCCCCTCCCCAATATTAAGCATTACTTTCAAAATGTAACATCTCTAGAAGGCTTTGGACATATTAAACATATTGCTGATCAGTTAATACCTACATAGGGATTAGTTGATAAATCCTGAATGCAACAAGATACGTAGCAGTGTGGGGAAATGTGTGGCTGGGCATGCAGGAGGGAGCCCCTCTGGCTTGAAGTGGAGCTCGCAAAAGACTAGCTCAAGTCCACAAGATTTTAGATCCTTCCTTAAGTAGCTTGACCACACTCCAGAATGTTAGAACTACCAGGAAAAGCACAAACCATTAGTCCAAAATCTCACCAAAACCCAGGTTGTCCTCACAAATGAGGAAAGCCAAGACCAATTGTTCACAGCCTAATTTTTTTAAGGGAGCTTCTCAAAGTGAAAAGATAAAGGACAAAACCAGATAGGATGCTTTAGGCTGAAAGTAACAGAAAATCCAGATTCAATGCTCAATGGCAAACTTTGGGGTCCTGACCTGACCCACAGGTCAGTCGAACCGGGATACCTGGGGGAGGGGGTGAGAATGGGAAGAGGCAAGGAGACGAGAAGGATGGAGACAAGACAGGAGTCTGATCAAGTCTCACTTTTATTGAATATCAAGCTGACTTATAAAGTCATGTAACAGGGAAGTTAAAGCAGCGGGTGTGGGGGTTAAGCAAAGGCCTGACCACAAGATTTTCCAGGCCAGACGTACTCTTAAGGAACAGGATGCTCCTACAAGAATAGCTTGTCTCATTTTTTGCATCAAGGCCCCTTCTTTGTGCAAGCTGGTTGCATGCAAACTTGTCTGTGCAAAGCTGTTTGCACAAAGTCTGGAAGCTTGAAAGAATGCCAGACTGCAGGCCCTCCACAGGGTCCCAGCATTTTTTCTCCCTCCTCTCCACTGCTTAGCCATCTTTGGACTGCCACCTGCACTCCCCTTCTGGTCTGGATATCTGGATCCATATCTGTAAATCCAGATGTGCACCAGAAATGGAAAAATGCTTGACATAAAAAAGTGTTTCCTCTCAAGTTCTGATTGTATCAGCAAGGAAATATTTTCCAGAAGCCCTTCAGTCAAGTTCCTCTCATGTCTCATTGGCCAGAACTGTCCCCACCTAAGCCCCACACTTTAAGAGAAAAAGGAGCTACCAGGATTGGCTTAAACCCATCTTGATATACTGCTTAGGGCTGACACTGAGGCTTGTTTCCTGGGAAGCACTTGGTCACATGGAGAAGCCTGGACACCTGGTGGAAATCTTAATCTTAAACTGAGCTACTAGTTCAGATTTATATTCAGATTTATATTGAGTAAATAATAGATGTGAAATATGAACCACACAGCAAATAGTCGTTTCTGTGATGACAGAAGTTTTCCATTTCCTAGTTTCAATTCTAGAGTGAAAATCCCTCTTGTCACAGAAAAGAAGATCATAGCAGATCACAGTTGCAGGGCCCCAGCTCCCAGGGAGGATGTTCCTTCTGTTGGATGCTGGGGCGCTGGTCCTCACTCTTGTGTCAAAGCTGCAGTCTTTCTACGTCCTACCAGAATTCAGGGACATTTCATAACACAGCCATCACACTCCTCTTCCTGTCAGCTTCTTCTACTACAGTTGATACACGGGCTGCAGAAGTGGGACAGTATGTTAAAGGAGGATTAAGCACATCTATCCCCTGTGTACTGTTTGAGGGGAAACAAACATTCTCTGGGGTTTCAGTCACTGTGGCTCTGGGTCTTGACAAGCTACCTGACAGATAAATACCTGTCATGTTCTGATTGCATTCCAGGCAGGCCCTCAGGCTGGATACCTGCGACGACCTAAGGCTTGCCCTGCTGCCACTCTGGCTTCCCCAGATTGGGACAGACAGTGGCCTGGCTGAAGAAACAAGGGTATAAGGTCAAGTCACAACAACCTGCATGGAAACAGCAGCTCTGCCACTTTCTACAATAGCTGTGTGACCACATGCAGGTCACTGAACATCTCTACAGCTCAGTTTATTTTATTTTAATTTTTCATCTGGAAAGTAGGCTTAATACTTGCTTTGCACAGTTGTGAGGCACAGGTAATGCATATGAGGGACCATATGTTTAACAAATGATAGCCACTCTGGGTACTAAGTTGGGTGCACCTTTGTATATATTATATTTTTAGTGGCTTTATTGAGGCATGATTTACATGCAACAAAATTTGTTCATTTTAAGTGGACAGTCAATGACTTCTGGAAAATGTACACCATGTAACCACCACCACAATCAAGATACAGACCATTTCTGTCACCCCAACATTGCAGTCAATTACAACCTCCATTTCTGGTCTTAAGCAATCACTGATCTGCTGTTTTTCTCTTCTCTAAGATGATGTAAAAATAGATTTGTATAGTCTATAGTCTTTTGTGTCTGGCTTATTTCCCCTTGCATAATGTTTTTAAGCTTTATCCATGCCATATGTATATTAGTAGTTTGTTCCTTTCTACTACTGAAGAGGATTTCATTTACCAGTTGATGGTCCTTTGAATTGTTTCTAGTTTGGGGCTATGATTTATTATGATGCTATCGACCTTCATGTACAATGTGTATACATATGCTTTTTTTTCTCTTGGGTAAATAGCTTGAAATGGGATTTCTAAGTCACATGATTATGTTTAATTTCTTGGAAAACTACCAACTGCCTTCCAAATTGGCTCTTTTGCTCCTCCATCGGTAACACATGGGATTTGTCGTTGCTTCAAATCCTCATCAGTAATTAGGATTGTCATTTCTTATCTAATGACATTATTCTAATGTGTGGGTGGAGCTATCTCACAGTTTTAGTTTTTATTTCTCTAATAACTAGTGATACCAAGCATGTGCTCATTGGCAAAGTTTGTTTGATCTTTTGTTCATTTTTAATTGAATATTATGATGTAGAGTTCTTGACATATTCTAAATTCAAGTCCTTTGTTAGTATGTTTTACAAAAATTTCATCCTGTTTTGTGGCTTACATTTTAATTTTCTTAATGGTACCATCCCCAAAGCCCAAGCTTTTTATTTTGACAAATCAAGTTTATCAAAGTTTTCTTTTATGGTTTATATTTTTATGTGTATGTTCTATTTAGGTAATCTTTGCCTAACTCAAGATAACAAAGATTATTTCATAGCTTTTACATTTTGGTTTATGATCCAGTTCAAATTAATTTGTATGCATGGTGTGAAGTAAGAGTCCATGTTCTTTCTTTCTTTCTTTCTTTCTTTCTTTCTTTCTTTCTTTCTTTCTTTCTTTCTTTCTTTCTTTCTCTCTCTCTCTC
>CAUYPK010105499.1:0-70286 GCA_963574355.1 Loris lydekkerianus
ATTAAATCATAGCTGTGTACATTAATGTGATCATGGGGCGCCATACACTGGTTTTATAGACCATTTGACACATTTTCATCACACTGGTTAACATAGCCTTCCTGGCATTTTCTTAGTTATTGTGTTAAGACCTTTACCTTCTACATTTACTAAGTTTCACATATACCCTTATAAGATGCACCGCAGGTGTAATCCCATTCAGCAGATTTTTATTGTCAACCACACGCTAGGGAAACACCTGGGTAAAATGTCATCTAACGGCATCAACTCATCATCATACAGAACACATCCTAAAAAAGAGTTTGAGGTCAGTGACAGAAGGAAGCAGGAGGACACTTGAAGCAAATGAACACGATGGTCAGAAGCCCACACCAGAGACGCGACCAGGAACTCCCTGCATACAAGGAGGGTATTTCAGCATGGCAGCTTCTCCCTGCCTACCTCATCTCTACAGTACCTACAAGTAATCCCATTTCCATTAACTACAGGGTACATTCTCCCTCCAAACGTCTCCTGGTTCATCTCCTTTCTCTTTTTAACAGTCTTGATTGCTTGTGGAAATGCTAGCAGGTACAATGCTTGATACCCTTAAACAAATATGTCCCCCTGTCTGCTGCCTATTCAGACTGCACTGAGGATCTTATCGGGAAGCATATAAAACACTTGTGTATAAGAAGCCACATCTGGCAAGCGAAAAATGCACTACATTTGGGATTAAGTTACATACTCAGGATCTCCTGATTTAATTGGTCCATTAATCTGGTAAGTTTTGTGCAATGAGGAGAAGCAGCACAATTTAATAGAAAGAGCGTGGATTTCAGATAACTGGATTGAACTTTGGCCATACCACTTACTATGTGATGTTCTTTTAAATTTAAATTTTTTTTTTAGAGACAGTCTTGCTTTGTTTCTCAGGCTGGAATGCAGTGGTGCAATCATAACTCATTGCAGCCTCAAACTCCTGGCTTCAAAGTGACCCTCCCACCTTGGCTTCTAAAAGTGCTGGGATTACAGGTGTAGGGCACCGTGCCCAGCCTACTGTCTCATTTTGGTCTTGTTCTTCAACCTTTCTGTGTCACCTCGACTATAAATGAGAGACAATCAGATGATTTACCTCAAAACCTTGGCCTCAAGGTGAAATGTGAAGGCCAATTTGTATCACAAAGACATCAGAAAATCACCTGAGAATTATAAGGAAACATATTTAATCCTACAAATAAATTTTCAATGTCTACAATACTCAAAGCAGACACAGATAAAGAAGAGTCAAGTCTGCTCTTTGAAAGCTTGGAATTTAGCAGGAAAAAGATGGCCTTGCTACCAGGCAAAAACCTCTTAGTGCCAAAAGAGTGGTTGTGAGTGTGAAGGAAGGATGGAGGTAACAGGGTTGAGAGGGGACAGGGGAGAGGAGGCTTTGGCTCTTCCTTCAAGGAGATAGGAGCACAAGGGGAGTGTGGGACTACTTAAGCAAATGTACAGGGAGCCAAGTCCAAGTTCTCCTAGTTCACAGGCTTAGCAGAGAAGGTCCTGGAGTTAGGAGATAAGTGTGAATATTGGTTGTAGAATTACTTATCTATGTGATCTCTGATTTACCATTTCCATGGAATGGAGGTGATATCTATCT
Organism: Loris lydekkerianus; assembly: GCA_963574355.1. NCBI lineage: Eukaryota > Metazoa > Chordata > Mammalia > Primates > Lorisidae > Loris > Loris lydekkerianus. The sequence goes on from CAUYPK010105499.1 coordinate 1,625, forward strand.
CATACATTTATTGTAAAGATTAAATATTTATGCACTTAGTTGGCATGTGTAGAATGTTATGGATTTCTTTGCTACTTTTTTTTCAATCTTGGAAAGGATAATTAGAATCATCTCCAATATCACCAAAGGAATTCCAATTAGTGACCAGGTTATATGTGCAGTGGCCCAATCATAACACTCATTTCTACAATCACTTAAACACTATGGGATGAGCTTCAAAAATTGTGTTATTAATTTGCACTTGATGTTTTATCTACAATGACCCACCCTTGGAATGTCAATGGGACAAAGTAAGCAATAGGTGAGACAACATGAATTTTAAGCTAGTTTGTTAGATTTTATCTGTCAGGGATCTTTTTCTCCCTGTACTCATTGGTGAGCATAAAAAAATATTGGACCTTTATTATACTCAGAGCTCACATATTATGCATTCAAATTTTCAGGCATGTAAGAATAACATGTCTATTCTAGTTATTGTTTCTTGAAGTCAATGACAAAGGAAGCTACACTATTTCATGGCTAGAGCATTGATATGGATGCTGGGATAAGGAAAAGAAGGAAAAATGAAGGCTGGAGATTAAAGTCACAAAAACATTTAGCAACCTATACCTTTCTTGTTAGCCTTCCCTTCCCTTCCCTTCCCTTCACATCTCTCTTTCCTTCTTCTGTCCCTCCCTCCCTTCCCTTCTTTCTAGGATCTCATTCTGCTGTCCACCAGGCTACAGCATAGTGCCTGAACTCCTGGGCTCAAGTGATCCTCCTGCCTCACCTTGCCAAGTAGCTGGGACTACAGGCCCACACCACCATGTCTGAATAATTTAAAAAATTTTTTAGACATGAGATATCACTATTTTGCCCAGGATGGTGTCAAACTTTAAAAAAAAAATTCTCAGAAATCTTAAGGTGGGGGGAGGTTGGAGGGGGCTCGGCAAGTTCCCACCTAACAGGTACAATGCAGGGGGTTATTACGCGCTTACGGAGTGAAGGACTCAGCTACAACTCATACTTACAAATGCACATAACGTAACCTAACTGTATGTACCCTCATATTAAACTGAAATTTTAAAAAAAAGAATAAAAAAAGAAATCTTAAAAGGCTGAAAGCAAGAATAAGGCAGAACCTATTCTGACTAATAAAAACAGGTCTGCTAAAAGTCCTTTAACATGAGCTTGTACGGGACGATGACTCAGGGATCACAAGCGTGGGAAAACGACCTCCACACTTACTCTGGTAGATTATAACCTCTTATTATCATCTTCAGCAAGCGAGGAAAGTAGAAATACAATCTTAGTTTATAAGGAGCAAACTCTCTGAGTCATCTGCCTTATGAGGGTAAAATAATTTTAAACTTACATGTTAATCGAGTCCTTAATTAAAAAAAAAGAGAAACTACTACAGAAGTAACATGGAATCATGTTGTTCTACCTCCTTTATCTAGAATGGCAATGGTCAATCTAACATATGTAAGTGGAAGTTCAGAATTAGCCAATACTTAGGAATGGAAGGTAACAGATCTTATATTGGTATAAACCTCAAAGGCTCTCTGCAGAAGGGTCACGGAAACAGAACAAAACAGAAGAAAAACAAAAACCAACAACCCAAATCCTGTTGTTCATTTTCAACTCTGAATTGCCAAATAAAAATAAATTTAGCCAATTTTCTATTTGCTAATCAAAAGAGGCATAGAGTGCTTCTTAGGACACAACCACTGTATAAGAGACCTGCCAGATCACTTTGGACCCATTTTAATGAGATGTTTGCCCTGGTGACAGGTGTCACCAAGAAAAGGTGTCCTGTGATGCCTGTGAAACATGCAGGATTGACTCAAGGAAGTCCACGTCGTCCTATGGATTATAGCAATCACAGGACCAAAGGGAGCAGCATGGAAAATAACATGAGAAATGATCCGTTACAACAGAACAGGAAGTATAAACATACATTCTGTTCAAGAGAGGGTCACATGGCTGGTTTTAGAAGTCATTAAATAGACCAAGACTCAGTTTTCCTGATATGATATGCTATTTTATGTGATTTGAAATAATTTCAAGGAATTGATCCTCATGGCATTTTCAAAGAAAAGCACCAAAAGGTTTTTATTTTTATTGTATGTATATATATATATATATATATATATATATATATACATACAATAAAATTTTATAAAATTTTATATACAATATAAAAATTTTTGAGACAGAGTGTCACTTTGTCACCCTGGGTAGAGAGCTATGGTGTCATAGCTCACAGCAACCTCAAACTCTTGTCCTCAAGAGAGTCTTTTGCCTCAGCCTCCTGAGTAGCTGGGACTACAGGCGCCTGTCACAACGTCTAGCTATTTTTAGAGATGAGGTCTTGCTCTGGCTCAGGCTGATCTCAAACCTGTGAGCTCAGGCAATCCACCTGCCTTGGCCTCCCAGAGTGCTAGGATTATAGGGGTGAGCTACCGAAAGTTTTTTAGCCATTTACTTTATTGTACATTCGCTTTATTGGACATAGTTGAAGGTTGTTTCCTAACTCACTATCTTTGGCTTTCTTCTCTTGACCCAAAGAGGGAAAGAATTTGGTTCCCTCAAAGCATGCCCCAGAGCTCATTTTTCAGCACTGTTAGTAATAACTCCATATTTAAAACACAGCATGGAGACTGATATGCCAGTGACCTCTCAGCATTGCTGAAAGAAAATGAAACTTGAGCCGTGCAGAGTCCATTTAGATATTTGTCACTAAAACAATAAGAAACAAAGACTCAAGTGTGGGTGGGGAAACGGGAGGAAGATCAGCTATATAGAGAAAGCAAAGAAAGAAGAATAAGGAACCAAAAATTGACTTATTTTACCCTTACGAATGAGGGCTTAGTTGTAGGAAATCTCATCCTCCAAGGCCAGTCATGAAGAGATATTCCCAGAATATTCCAAGAGTTCCATAATCACTGATGTGGACTGGTATGGAAATTAATATGTTTAAATAACATTTCGGCTAAGGCATAACCATTTTCATTTGGCACGTTTGCCTCTGCCTCTTAACCAAAAAAGTATTAAACTGAGCTCTTTCCACAGGATAACGAAGCAAATAGAAAAGAACTTGGAGTAGTAGAAGAGACGGATTTGCTTCAGAAGCAGACCCTATAGGTCTGACCCTTAGGACTTATTTGCAGCATGAACAAGCCACCAAGCCTGGAAGAGCTTGTGTTTCTTCATTTGTAAAGAAGGAGTAAGAACTTAAACCTTGTTTATTTCACAGAGCTGATGTGAGCAGCAGATGAGACAGCATATATAAAAGTGTCCTGAAAGCTGAAAAGAGTTATAAAATGTAAGGTGGTGTGGAAAAGAGGTAGTTTGTCAAGGAATCAGGAAGGGTTTTTTTTTCCCCCAGCTTATTAAAAAAAAAAATTAGATGCTTTATTTATTTATTTTTCTTGAGTATTAAATTTTATGGGAGTTCATTAAGAGGGCAGAAACAAACAAAAATCCTTAAGGAGTATGATCTAACCTTGTTTTCGTCCCATCATTAAAATTATGAAACTGTGTTAAATCCCTTAGGAAACCTCAGTTTTTCTCATCTTTGTAATGGACATGATGCAACTTTCTATGTAATGTTTTACATTATTCAGAGGAAAGGCTTCTGGAATATAAATCCGTCATATAATCTGAAATTATGAATATCCTTTTTAGAAATGAACCAAAAAAGTCTCACCCCCGAACAATATTTATTCATGTAAGTTGTCAGTCTCCTTAGCAATGAGATGGCACAATTCTGTCTGTTGCCACAGAAGGAAAAACCAAACTGCATAGGGATAGAGCCTGCGCTCAGTTGCTGGAGGGCACGGAAGGTACTTGCAATGTCACCTGAATTAAGGCCGGTGTACCATAAACCAAGTAGGGAGCAACACAGGGATAGCAATTTGCCAACAAGCCTGGTGTTTTCAAATTCTGGCCCACCCTCTTACTCTTACTAATGGCATCATCCTGTTCTAAGACAGACAGTTTTTTAATCTTTTGTGTTTTTTTTTTTTTTTTTGCCATATATGTTTATTCTGCTAGGAAAACATGACTTAATCAGTGTGTGGATTTGATACTAGGCTTACAGAATGCAGACTTTCAACCACCTAGTTTATGGCCACCACACATCCTTCAGGAAACGTCAAGCTGCCCCCCACCTCTAGGATTCAGGTTGTGTGGTGTTTTCCAAAGCATTATCTGTGAACTGAATTAACTCTTAAAATGCATCGATACAGGCATAATCCTCACGGTAACTGGTGGCTATCTCACCACTAGATGAGATTCTTAGTATAACTGAGAAACATGTTGATATGGATCACGTGCTCTGGAGAGAGAGAGAAAAGAAAACACACAACTGGGAGCCAAAGTGTTTCTTCACTGAGTCATGTTAGTTTCCCCCAGCTTCTAAGAACTCCAATCTCAAACCCTAGCCCCCCTCCATCAATGCTAGCAGCACTCCCTTTGTTCACCTTGACAGTCTCAAAAGGGAAGCACAAAATACCGTAGTTGGTTTAAATAGCGAGCCGTGCCGTGTAACCACCCTCCGTACAGGTTTGGCTGAAACATCTGTGGGAAAAGGGGCTGCAGAGAACTCAGTGAAACATAAGCAACCAGAAAACCTTTCTATCCTCTTCAATTACTCAAAAATGGGAAAGGAGCATCATTTTCAAAGGAACAAATGCTACACGAGACATGCCCTTTAAATCCTTTTTAAGGTTCTGTGACCTGTGAAACTATTTGCAATATCAGCAGGAGAAAGCCCTTTCCAGAACAAATGCCCATGTTTTATGTGTACTGTATTTGCTAATCATTACTTCATAAGCAAGAACAGATATACAGTGAGGCTATAAATAATGGCGGGAATGTAAAAGTGAATTGATCTGTCTGGCTATCTAGTAATACTCCTGGCACAAGACCAGTCTTGAATGGCTGCCAACTACCACAGAGCCAGCCAGTGATTTGTCTGGGGGTCCTGCCCTGTCAGGCAGAAAACAGTCTTAAAGCTGAACTCTCACCACTGTGTGTACTGCTGAGATCGTGGCTGTGAGCATTTCTTGCACAGTCCCCTTTTTTCACCAAATCAGTAAAAAAAAAAAAAAAAAAAAATCTTTAAAAAATTGTCAGAAAAGAAAGCACAGGAAACAATAAACCAAACCAAATTTACATGTTAAGAAATACCTTAATAATCCAAGCTGGGGGGCATAAGGGAAAAATATGAAATACATGTGACCAGCCAAGTTGAATTATAAAAGGCTCTAGTGAGAACTGGGGCATGGTCCCAGGCTAGAGGAGTTTACCATATGGAGTTGCTACAGACCTCAAAGCATCTGAGGCACCAAACTTGACCATGACTAGCCAGGAGCGAATGGGGATGGAGCTGCTGGGACCATCCTATGGAATAAGCGTCAGAACAGTTCTGGGCATTTCAGTGTCAAGGTCCAACAAATTGGGACGGCCTTCACTCCACATGGGTGAGTTTCCCTGACAAAGAAGTAGGGTGGCTCAGCAGCAAATCTGACCACCCTCTGGTGTTTTTAAAATCTCCTTTGCAAATGGAGCTACAACTGTGAGTTGGTCATGGTCTTCCACTTGCCCCCCAGGTTCCCACCTGCACCCCACCCTCCCTTCAGGAGTAGCAGAGTCTCATCCCAGGACTGGTGGCATGAAGAACCACTTTTCCCTGCGTGTCAGCATGGCAAGATAGCTCGGTGGCACATGCACCTCGGGGCGCCTTGCAGGGATGCAGGGATATGGGATGTGCCTGGCACTGTTTATGATACCTCAAGGCTGTTTCCCAAGTTCCTTCAAAGGGCATCCCTGGCTATGGAGGGGAAAAAAAAAAAAGAAAGAAAAAATAGAAGAAAGAGAAAAAAAAAAAAGACAAAATAAAAAGGCAAGGAGAAAAAAAGAAAAGAGAAAGTCCCATCAAATGATGAGCTCCATTCCAGCCTTGCTAGATGCACTTGAATCCCAGGCCTCAGGCAGATCAGGACTCCGCCTGAGTGTTTATTATACATGTGCAAACATCCTTACAAAGAGATAAAGTAACAGAGAAGGCTTTCATGGAGATAGAGGGGCGCACCCTGTGAATCAAGAAGTTGCTAATTATTTAAGGATTGGCAAGTTGGATTTCCACAAAGTGATGCATGTTCATGGCTCAGAGACCGCAGAAGGGTGAGACAGCTGCTTTGTTTGGATATTTTTTCAATTTTTTTTTATTGAATTTCATAAATACCAACCAAATTCAAACAAAACTGATTTAGATTTCACCTCATCACTTAAAATATATTTTGTCGAGTACAGTCTGTGCAGTAATCCTCTGCTATACTTTAATTTGGTTTTAATTTTATAGGCCCTGTTTTAACTGCATATTTCCAGACCTTTATTTCTCTCACAGCTCTTAGCAAAATGGTAGCTCATAAACACAAGCTCTGCTGTATAGACTTTGCATTTCATCCCAAAGTATTTCCTTTTTTATAGCCCTGGTCTTTCCATCTTAGTGCTGTGAGCTTGGGTCACAAATCTCTCTGCTATTCCAGTGTGTGACATCTTCGCTCGTTTGCTGCTGCTCATTAACAAACAATACTGCTGTGAAATTGGTTTAATGACAAAGTAATAAAATTGCTATTCTGCTCACAGATTGCCTGAGGCACTTTGAGCTCCTACAAGGCTTACTGTGGGTGCCAAGATACATTAAGCTGCTTATTCGTAAAAACTGCATCATCCGTTTTTTCACAGGTTTTTTCCCTTTCCTATCCAGCCCTGCTTCTTTTTATCTTCAAATAAAAAGATATATTTGCTTATGTTCTTCCAGGCTGTCAAATTTTTACTTGCATGCATATTTCTGGAAAATGAAAGTATATTTCATTTCCCTTTTTTTTTTTTTTTTCTTTGAAAGGTCACTCTGTCCCTAGTACAAGGTTGTCCCTGGACAGAACACCCACCGCATACAACATTAAAGCAGACTTACTTTCACACATTATGTAAGTGGGAGCCAGGTCGCTGGAACCTATTTTGGGAAAGCGAGGGAATGGAACGATTTATGGAATGGCTTTTACCTTTTTTAAAAAAACAAGTTTTTGGAGAATTCTTACCCTTTCTTTCCTGATATTAAAACTGAAATTTTTACATGAAAACAACCCACCCAACTCTGGTAGTGACTACTCACATTAATATTTTATGAATAATAAAATATGTCTGCATTAAAGCAAAAACTCTTCAGCAGGCACCTGTTTTCCATAATGAATTACATGTTCTGGGAAAGTAGCCTTTTTCCATTTGTCTAATGCCCATCCAGACCTGGAGATTTACTGCTGCAAGACAATGGGGAAATAACCCAATTGCGGTTTGACAGGTGGGCAGGTCTTGATAATTATGGCCAGACATCTTAACACTGTGCAACTGATGTAAATAAACATCCGAAGCACAGATCAATATTGCTTTCCTACTTTTGCATTTTGAACAACACATGCTAGCAATTTACATCCTTTCTCTCTTTCTGGCTGATTGGAAAGGCTGCATTCATTTAAACACATTGCATGCGTACACACACTCCACATATTTCATTTAAAAGTATTCAATACACCCCACCAGCCAGGACTGTACTTTATAATCACATTACAGTCACCTGCTGGTATATTGCTATTAATGATGTAAACTGATATCTCAAGAGCTCCAAAAAAAGCATCTGCATTGGCCATTTGAATACCTGTAATACCTGAATGACAAATGAAAGGAAACACAAACCAAGTTGGCAAGAACGTGAACTGTCAAGAATTTGGGCATCTTCTCTTCCTATCTGTGCGCTTGGCATTCTTTACAATTTCATGAACTGGTGCTTCCTTTTCTACATGCATCTGACCTCATAAATCTCAGGAACTGGAGATTTTATTACAGCAGCCAAAAGATTTGCAAGGCCTGCCAATCCTGCTGAGATGCTACCCCCCTTGAAGATAGGAAAGGGCATGGGGGAGCCCAGTGAGGGATGGGGGGCTCTGATGTGAAGGAACACACAAACCAGGGAAACAGAAATAAGGGCGTGAGGGACCAAGGTGAACTGTTGCAACCGAGAGCATCAGAAGGAGCCAGGTACAGAATCTGGAAAAAAGGCCAGAGCAGGCAGAAGAAAGGAAAGGCTCTGACTGGGGAACAGAGTGGAAGGGAAGACAGGAAAAGAACACAAAATGGGATGATCATAACACGTACGTATGTGGGTCATCACGAAAGTTTTGAGATACACAAAAATCAAGAAATATAAAATTCACAAGGACAGAAGCTCATGAAGCCCTCCCAGCAACATGGATAACCTCAGCAAGTTCAAACTTGCATGGGTGAATCAGAAAGGACGCTGTCCACTGTGTTTCTTGAAGTAAAATAATGACCCAGCATATAGTCTATCTCAAAACTTTCATAGTGACCTGTATATTGTTGATTCCAAGCTTCAGATCTTGTTCATCTCTGAAAGGAAACACTATCTACCATTTCGAGAGCCCTGGAGGAGTTCATTACATGTGTTGCTTCTCTCAAAGCATCTTGATGTTAACATCACCTTTTATCTTTTTAAAAATCTTTAAGAAATATGACAGTGAGCAGGATGAAGAAACACGTCCCTTGTATTTTAATACAAGACATAATGTACATAAAGGAAGTGGCTGGAGACACTCTTGCAGGGATGTATTGTTAACTTAAATCTCATGCTGAAAATAATGCCTGTTCCCTTTTCCCCGTGTGAGGATACCTGCAATAAGCCATTTTCTCCATAGTGAGAAGCCTGCAGTGGCTCCTATGAGCTGTTTATACCTTGATGGTGTACCTTATAAAACTCAGGCATTTAATTTTAAATGCTTGATAAAAAAAAAAAAAAACCCAGATGTACAAAGGCTTAGAGGAATGAAAAACAAAAACACTGCTAAAAAAAAAAAAAAAACATTTAGAGCTGGTTTATGGTTTTTGTGACCATTTTGCCATAATAACACTAACCACCTTCATTTAGATACCATGACACAAATTACCAGGGAATTTTCTTTGTCTTTATTTTGCAAATGTCTCTTGTAAAAATACTCCAGTGTCAAAGACATTAAAAAGTCATGATCAATGGCTCACACTTGTGATCATAGCACTTTGGGAGGCTAAGCCAGGAGGACTGCTTGAGGTCAGGAGTTTAAGACCAGACTGACCAAGAGCAACACCCTGTTTCTACAAAATATGGAAAAATTAGCTGAGTGTGATGGTGAATGCCTGTAGCCCCAGGTATTGGGGAGGCTGAGGCAGGAGGATCACTTGAGCTTAGGAGTTTCAGGTTGGAGTGAACTATGATGATACCACTGTACTCTAGCCATGGTGAGACAGAGCAAGATTCTGTTTCAAAAAACCCAAACAAACATGAAAAATATTGTGAAAAATAAAATAAACTTATATAATAATGTGAGGAACTACTTGCAGAAATGTGCTACCTGTTATTTTTTATTTATATATTATCTTTTGAGACAGAGTCTCACTTTGTTGTCCTAGGTAGACAGCCATGGTGTCACTGTAGCTCACAGCAACCTCAGACTCTTGGGCTTCAGCAATCCTCTTGCCTCAGTCTCCCGAGCAGCTGGGACTACAGACACGTGCAATCATGCCCATATAGTTTTTCTATTTTTAGTAGAGATGGGGTCTCATTCTTGCTCAGGCTTGTCTCAAACTCCTGAGCTGAAGCAATCCACCCTCCTCAGCCTCACGGAGTGCTAGGATTACAGGCATGAGCCACCGCGCCTGGCTGTGCTACCTAATAAATGCTGATATTTATTAATCTCTTACCATGTGCTAAAAAGATGTGCATGGTTTTTCCAGGAATAGAAGAAAACAGAAAATGTGACATAACAACAATGAAAACAACAATAGTAAGAATACTTTCTTTTTGTAGTTCCTACTAATTGTTACATAGTTTACACAATGTTATTCCAATCAAAGATATCTCAGTTTGACAGATAAGGAAACTAGGGGCCCATGGTCAGGTCCAAACAGACTATTAATAGTGGGACCAGATGCAAACTCAGATCTTTCATGTTCCAGAATCTGTTATTTCTGCTGTATCTTGCCTAAGAACTGACTTAATTAAAAGTACTAAATAATGCTTGTGTATGCACACAAAACAGTGTCTCACCACGGGTTCTTCTAAGGAAAGCCAGGCAGGTTATACCCCCATTGTTACCTAACCTTTTACATAAGTAGAGATTAAAAAAGAGATGACACTCTTCTGAGAAAACTCTTCTGAGGAGCAATTAGATAATATACACGCGTATTTAAAGGTATGATTGAAACAATATCAATATTGGACTTGGCTTAGTTAGAACCAACTGAAAATGGCATCTCTACCTTCAGAGATGGGCCAATCCACTATTCCACATAGCCAAAGACTGCACCATTAACCTTGGTAAACTCTTGGAAAAGGAGTCCAAATTTGTCCAAATTATAGGGGGATTTTTTTTTTTAAAGAAAGAAAAATAAAACAATTCATCACTCATGTCAAAATAATTTTACCATTTTTCTATCTTCCTCAGTGGACTGAAAACTACAAAAAGACAGGGTCATAACTTTGGCTTGCCAATGTCTCTCTAGCACCCAGTACTATAAATATGTTACTCAACCAACGACCTGATCAGATATTCTTATTAATGTAAGAAAACATACTGAAACTTCTCAACTTCATTTTTTCCTTACACATGTCTCATTCTTTTCAGCAGCTGAATTTCACTATATTGAGTCAGTGAGATGGAGTAAGTGCAGGAACCAGAAAGGTAGGGTTCCCATCCAAAAGAACAAGACATACTAGAATCTCTTCCAACCTTTGGGGTTAGCTTTCTACATGTAATTCTTTTCTCATTTTTAATTTTATTTTCTACCCCTAAACTCATGGAGGGGAGATATAGTCCCAACACTATGAGATGAAATTTAGATGATAGTATTGTGTAGGCTCTTGTGTTTGGGCCTTTGCACACCATTATAACATTGAACTTCAGGGAAAACATACTCTACCTTCTAAACAGTTGATGTCATATTCTGTAACTCTGTCGTTCGCATTTGATTCTCAGCGAGAAGCTCCAGGAAGGCAGAGCGTCAGTTTCATCCCACCTCTGAACAGCCTGCACCTAGCATCATTCCCAGCACAATGACAAATACCTGGGCAATGGTCAGGGTGCAATAATCATTTGGGGACAGGCAAAATAGTTAGTTTTGGAGGGGGCAGAACATCTAATTCCCCAATTACAATTTACGTGGGCTAATACTGGGGTCAGTTTGAATTTTCTAAACATACACAAATCGATGATAGAGGTGACAGCTCAGCAAAATACTAGCTGGCAGGATAAAGCCAGTTGTGGATCAAAATTTATCTACAGAAAATAAACCACAGATATAAGATTATATGAGGAACTGTTACATAAAACATTCAGAGATACCCGGAAACAAAAAGGAGCTGCTAAAGTACCAGAGAACTCCCAAAGACACCAGAAGATGTCCCTGAGGCTGGCAGGGCTCACTAACTCACGAGGAGGGACAGAAGCAAAGGCCCTTCTATTAAGCACATAAGGCTGCTGGGCAGACAAGATGCAAACGCACAATGTTAAAGACCCTCATTTTATTCATTATTACTCATCACCCATTCTCATGTCCTGGGTCTGGGTTTTTTATTTATTGTGTCGTCTTGTTTCTAGGTTATGTTTAGCATATTTACAAGTAGCCCATCAAAATAATTTTCAACTTATTTCGGAAGTCGTAAGAAAAAGAAATTCTGAAAGATTTGTTCAAATATTATTAAGGAAGGAAAAGATCTAAGATTAGGTCACTTACTTTACATGTAAATATTTACATAGTGTTCATGTTATGTTCACACACATATATAGATGCGCATCCTTCTATAAATACAAACATGGGTATTATCTGAAATATTAGGCAGCACGTGAAATATGTAAGTAAAATTAGACCCTGTTTTGTGGGTTAACATTGTTTTTATTATCTAGTTTCCACTATTCTGAAATAAATTAAGAGGTTCCAAAGTTGCCTGAGTTATTTTTCTGGCAGTGGTGGGTGTCTAAATTGCAGGGAGTCAGTGGTTTCTTTCACATCCCCAGGTCTCCGTATTCTTTTCTGTATCGGGTCAGCCCGTTCCTATTGACTATGTTTAAAAACATTCCTAGGAATTTTCCTTTCACTAGTTTTGATAGATTCCCTGACTCCATTCCAATAACAGGAATATAACTCATCTTAGTTAAAGTAATTGTCAGGAAGGACAGTCGAATGATTAAAACTTGTCATCAGCCAAGAGAAGAGAGGAAGAAGAAAGGGAATAACAGCAAACTCAATACATCATGGGGAAGGTAAACAAATAGTTAATATATTGAAAATAAATGCTGCTTTGTACATAACAGCACAATCTTGATGGGGACGCTGTATCCCAGATGAACATTACTTCAAAAAAGAGTCAAGAATTTTTGCTACAGAAGCATTTCTTTCACTAAAAATTAAAAGCAGAGCACAGGCTTGGGTTGTAACTTTAAAAACATAAAATCAAATAATGTGGAAGTTTATTTTAAACAATACCAGCAATACAGTATAAAATAACAATTTTTAAATGTTGGTACATGCTTTTTAGAAGCCAGAAAACACTTCTATGCTGTGAGGCCCCCCGTGACATTGTCACACATCTGCAATGACAATGACAACTATAACAGGAAAGTGCCCCAGGAACCAGAAAAATGCATTTGAGGCTGGGCTGATGCATCATAGAACAGAATCAATCTTCCTAATTAACGACAAATTAGCAATCCCAAAACGAGTGGGATCAACCTGTCTTCACTGGCCAAGAATCATGCTAAGGACAGTGCTTCCTCTAAGTGCCTCTCAATTACATTTACACCCACATAAAGTAACATTCTTTTAATCTAATACTACATTAGTGTCACTGTTCTTAAAGTTATTACACCGTTTAAAATTTCTATAGATAGGTGGACAGATAAACAAATTAATAGACAGATATGTAGATAACTAGACATTTCACAAAGCAAGGCCCTAAGGTAGTCACAGATCACTGAAGGGCAGTGTGTAAGATCCTTATTAGCATAAAGCTCACCAAGGAAGAATATGGAAATAGTGATATTCTTCAAGGTCTAATGGCTATTTAGACATGCACTATATATTTTTTAACATATAGAGATAAACATTAAGAAGAAAGTCACCATTCAGAAGAGGACAGTCACAGCCAAAGCTGACTTAATGGCTAATGACTGAAATAGCATTTTGTTAAAACTGATGCACTGTTGGGTGGTGCCATTCCTTATCTATAATGTGTTAGGCAGTGATGAGGGATGCCGAGCTGCATAGCCGGGGGTGCCAATCAGAGCGTCTGTGTGTACAGTGCCCCCTGGAGTTGTGCAGAGTGCAGAATGCTCAGGCTTCTGTAGTGGCCCTGCCTGCACCATACAGAACCACCCAAAAGGTATGGCTTGTAATTTTGATGAGTTTAAAGTCTAATAAAGTGAGAACCATCTGTTGCCATTTTAAAAATTCAATTGATTTAAAATTCAACAACCAACAAAAGGAGGAATAGTGATTATGGTCTTTTTTTTTAAAGGTTAGTTAACATAATTCCACCAAATTTTAAATTAGAGTAGAAATCTCTTTGTCACTGCTTTTGTTAATATTTTTTGGAGGGGGTTAGGGGGTTAATCATTAGAGGGTGCATGGGAGGGCCCCTAAGACTGAAGACACAATTATGTGTGTGTGCACACACGTACTCTTCTGAGAAGTGTTTGACCCCGCAAAGGTTCATGTTTGTAACAGTCCAGGGGCTGAACGAGGGAAAGCCTGGAGTGTGGACTCGAGGTGGCTTAGTAGCAAAAACATGAAGGAGGAAAGAGTTCATAGTCTATTACAAGTAAGAGCTTTTTAAAATTTGCTATTTCAAAGATTAGAGCTTAACTGAGAAACAAAGTAAACAAATAAATTAGAACTGGGAAATCTCTCACATGCAGACCTTTAGTTTGACATGACACGTAAGTTATCTTTAAACTCCCTTCTCCATCACCACCACCATGAGGCAATTCTGGGAACAGACTTAAGGATGCTGATCTGAGAGCACTAGGATAGTCTGTTCTATTTCTCATCCTGCTGGGGATCATTTCCAATCTGAGCAGTTAGTAAAATTTAGGGTGTGGTGGCTCATACCTATAATCCTAGCACTCCGGAAGGCCGAGGCAGGTGGATTGCATGAGCTCATGAGTTTGAGATCAGCCTGAGCCAGAGTGAGACCCGTCTATAAAAATGGCCGGGTGTTGTGGTGGGTGCCTATAGTCTCAGCTACTCGGGAGGCTGAGTCAGGAGAATGGCTTAAGCCCAAGAATTTGAGGTTGCTGTGAGCTATGACGCCACGGCACTCTACCAAGGCATAGGGTAGCTTGAGCTCACTTGAGAACAGGCGAGAACACCTTTCTCAGCATCAGAACAATTTAGTCTTCCATAGGGTCTGTGGTCTAAGAAAAAACACTCTAAACATCAGTCTTCCTAAGGCCACTGCTGACAGGGATGAGCCTCAGCCTGGGTACCCCATCTCTCCACCCTGAGGCAGAAGGATTATCTACATCTACATCCTGGAATTCTTCATCACCTCCACCATCAGGCCATCTTGCTATTATTACGTGACCTGCATGGTTCAGAGTCCAGTTTTATCTCAGGAAGAGACAATCCTTTTGACTCTAGTGCCAGGCATTCTTCCCATTTGTTTAGCATTTGTGAAGTGGGGGAAAGGGAGGAGTGGTTGGAAGCAAGGAGAAGTAAAGAAATTTGGAGACACAAATCTTTACCTTACTCAGAAGAGATCAACAGGAAAATCCTACTACCTAAAGAATATAACGTTTTGACATGGAAATTGAGTGCCCTAATGCTTTTGCCTAACTCTATTTACATGCCTTTCTAAAAGTCCCTGGGAAAGTCACTTTGACTTCTGCCTCAGTTTACACTTCTGTAAAGAAGAACTAACACTAACCAACTCACAAAAGGTGTTAGGAAACTAATTATTGTTGGTAAAGTACTCTTAAAGTTGGAGCCAGATAGGTGGTGATTATTTTTAAATGGCTGTCACTGTCACCTCTGCCTAAAGCCAAACCTATCTCTAACAATTCTTTTATTTTTCAGACTTCTTCTTTTCAGCATTAATAAAATAGTTGGCAGCTATGTATATCACCTAAATGCATGAGGGCATAAAAGCTAACATTTTCTTTTAGTTTTAACAATACGCATACTATTGGTAAGGAATATTGAAAGAAATACAATGCGTAAGTAGATTTTACACCACATTAGCGTTGTCCAATTTCTCATGTTTAAAATTTTTCTGCATGACTAGAGCCAGGAAGAAATACATGCCAGCATAATTATATGAACAGTTGAAATTTAAACATATTGAAAAGGAGAAGAGAACATGTCCACCCATTTGTTTTTTTTTTTTCCCCTCCATAACAATTCCAAAGATGAGTAATTTCTTTTCATAGAGTCAAGCTGAAGGCGCAAAGCTTTAACATGCAAAGGAGGGAGGTAGGGAAAAGAAGCTTTTTAAAGTACTGTGCAAATCGATACACAAAAAATTCTCAAGATGATAGTTTAATTAAAACGTGCGCAAGGCAATTCATCAGCCTCTTCCCTTGGTATACTAGCCTCTAGAATTTGCCTTTTGCTTTCTGATCCCTGATGGTTTTAACTCGAAGGCATTTAAAATACCTTTCAACCAGCACCTTTCCATGTAGCTTACATTCCTTGTTTTTCTTTATAAACAAGAAATTGTACTGGCTTTGTGGTGTTTGTTATGCTACCTGCTTTTTCATCTCCTGTATGAGCTTTGCCTAGCATAAAATGCTGTCATGCAGTGAAATTTACCTGAGAGCTGAAGGGGGGTATAAAAACCTTCCAACTGTATTTGGTTACAAGTTCACAGTCAGCTAAATCACTGGCAATTTTATGCTATTGCTTATTTCAATTTAGATGTTTGTAAAAGTACATATAAAAATAAAATAACCACTCCCATAGTCTTCAAAATGAAAAATCTGCTCAGATTAGAATATACTGTAAGTTGCTTTAAACTACCATGTGGGAATGTTAATATTATTCAATTCCTATTATATACTGTTCTAGGGATACCTTGGCAGAGACATAAAGCTACTGAACTCTTGGCTCCTTAATAGTTTGACTCCCATTGTAATTGCTTTGTTCAGTGGCTGCCCTGGGTTTTCATAATTGGTTAGAGTCCAAGGTCACAGATACAATATGGTAGTGGGAGCCACTCTTAGCTGGTTGTTAAGTTTTTAATGGTAGCTTTGTTTCAGTTAGTAGCATCTTTTTCAGATACAGAAATTCTTCTTTTTATTAAATAATTCAGGTAAATGCCCTATGATGTTTTCAGCTCAATGTCTCTCCCTTACCTCTGCATACAATAGTTTTCAAGTCAAAAGCCACTTGGTAACAACTTCAGCCCAAATCCAAATCCAATATGATTTTTTTTGAAGATGTCTTGAGGTTTCATAAATGTTTCATTTTTTAAAAAAATTATAATATCCATTTGGATAAAGTATAAATATTTCATTTAGTAAAATTTATTTAAAACATAATCTAAGAATCTCAACTCTTAGTATTTTACTAATTTTTAGAACATTCATAAACAAGTGACATAATAATAATTACAAAGAGAGAAGCCTTTAATTTTTCTTGAAACCAAGTTGACAGTAGTGCTATGAAATTACACAGAAAAGGAACTAACTTATATAACTGAGATACTTCCATTTATGTATTTTTTTTTCTCTTTCTTTCTTTTTTTTTTTGAGATAGAGTCTCACTAGGTTGCCCTGGGTAGAGTGCTATTGCATCACAGCTCACAGCAACTTTAAACTCTTGGGCTTAAGTGATTCTCTTGCCTCAGCCTCCTGAGTAGCTGGGACTACAGGCGCCCACAACAATGCCCAGCTATTTTTTGTTGCAGTTGTCATTGTTGTTCAGCAGGCCCAGACCACGCTTGAACCCACCACTTTTGGTGTATGTGGCTGGTGCCCTACTCACTGAGCTATGGGTGCTGAGCCCCATTTATGTATTTCTTTTTCCTTTTGAGATAATTTAATACTTGAAAGAATTCTGGAGGCCAGATGTGGGGTATCAGAAATGGAGGTGGACCTGGGGACTTGATCTGTTCAACTTTGACCTTTCTTTCTAGCAAATTGAGTGGCGCTATCTCAACTTCAATATTTTTGTAAAGCAAGAGTTTTAAAATACATTATTTAAAAGGTCTTTTCCACTTACATTTTATCGCATTTAAGTTATTCAATATTTAGCTCAACAGCTTCCCTTTATTAGCAACTATTCAGAATTGACAAGAATGTTATTTTACATTTAGGCTCTGATTTCCTGTAAATAAAGGATTAGCACCTCTGAACTGTTTGTATCACTCAGATAAGACCTTTCAGGAGCATCTTCTGATACAGACACCAAATATCCATTCACCGTGTTTTCATTTATTCAATACATATTAGGTGAGTATCTGCTGTGTACTAGGTTTGGAACAAAACTTTTATTCAGTTAGTTTAAATGTGTCTGTAACGTTGATGGTAAAAAGCCACGCCTTCTTTCCTGAGCACAGGTTTAACAAAAAGTGAGTGCAATTGAGTCTTGTTAGGCACGTGTTTCTGGAAACCATATGAGAGATTTATTATAAAATTTAGCTTTATCTTAATTATGAAGTGACTATGTTTGATATTGTATTCAATGCTCCCCTTCAAATAAAGAGTCACAGGATAACATAGTCTCATGAAATGGCTCAACCTGTCATACTGTATTATTTTTTTTTAATGATAAATGCCCAGTTTTCTGAAGAAATTATAGAATTTTCATGTTTTACTCCAAATACAGTCAGGACTGAATGGATAATAAGGATAAGTCATTCATTGTATTCAAGTGAAAAAGATAATTGTTTCAGAAAAGTTTCAAACTCATTGAAAAGTACATTTGTTTGGGATTTTAGGGTTCATCTATATTAGTGTTACTCAAGAAGACTTGACACAGGATACTCTTCTTTTTGAAAGGTGAACTTTGGCCTAGCAACGTGTCAATACAAATGGTGAACAAGCAACTCAAGAAAGAGATCCTTCGGAATTAAGTGCTCTGGTGAGAAACTGATCTAGTGACTAGAGAAATGTAAGAGTAAAGTATAATTTATGGAAAGAACATGCCTAGGGGGAGGAAAGATTTGATCAAATTGCATTTTATCTACAGATGTGATGTTAGAGGTACATCACAAATATCCCAATTATTGAAATATTTAATAGCGTAGTTATTGCTACTCATAGATTCCCAAATTTATTCCTCCCATATTGTATGGTCAGGAGTTGACAAAATAGACAATTAGCTTTCAACATGTTGATAGTCAGTTTAGACAGCCTTAATAAAGGAAGGGGAGGTAGGGAAATCATTTGGTCCGGTCATCTCAATGACTCCAAATTCAATGGCTTTTGTCTATCTCTACATGTAACTTGGACCTGGCACGTGAGTTCTTCTGCTCTTGCGAATAGGGGTATGTACCTTACAAGAAGGGATTTATAAAAACAGCTTTTCAAAATATCAAGATAAGGCACTGTGCATAGTTTCTACATAAAAGCTAAACACGATGTACTATTTTTATAAGATGCTATTTCATTTTTCTCTAGTGCTGCCTTTTAAAAATTTATAAATCGCTATGAAAGTGACAAACCAAAAGTGTATGAATGGTCACTGTTCAGAGCAATGCTCACTCACAGTCAAAGGCTCATGTGTTACACTCCTCCAGATCAACAACACACTACTAAGGAGATTGTTTTTGTTTTGCTGTTGACCTGTCAGGGATCAGGATGCCAAGGAATTTCACAAAGATTTTTAAAAATCTCTGATTGTCCACACTCTTACAAGATTTTTAAGCTTCTCAACGATGGAAAACTGTGAGATGTCTACTCGAGTCAAAACTTTTATGATACAAAAAGTTTACTCCTTTATTATCCTACGTAAACTTGGAAGAAGACTTGGACTTCTTTCCTTTGTCTATTCCTTCATTTTTATGAAGAACTGTGTGCTTGAAAGTGACATAACAACCCCTCTCACTTCTGGCCCAAAGTTGGTCTTTCCAACTGGAGATTTAAAACTGTGTATTAAAATCTTCTGTATATCTTTCTGTGTGTGTATATATGGTGGGGCTCTTCTCAGGGACCCTCTAAATAACAGTAGGCAGTGTGGCTACACCCCTCAACCCTTGAGCTGCTCCCATAGCTGTCTGTCATCAAGGCCTTGTCTCTTTTTCTGAACAAACTCATCTGTTCCCAGGGCTCAAATAACATCTGTACCCTCAGACCTTACCTTTCTCTCCCCGTGTGCACTCCCACAGTGCTTCCTGTTATTCTGACCTTTTCCCCTACAGGGCTCATCTTTATTTTATGCTATCTCGTGTGAAAACAAAATCATCTTCCCAAAGAAGCCATCAGGTCCCCTCAAATCTGCTGTCATCGTGGAAAGAATACCCAAGCCCTTGCTCCCAAGGCACATAGCCCAGGGTTGTAGCTCCCTTTTTCTATTCTCACCCCATGATGAATTAGTCACCAAAACCTGCCACAGTTTTGAACAATAGAGATAAAATCGGTTCCTTTTTCTTCATTTTAATAGCTAAGTCTCTGATTCAGATTCTGTTTAAGTCACCTACGTCTACTGTGCCTGGTCTCTCCATCTCTTCTTCTCATCAATTCAAGATACAATGGTTAAAATCGTTTTCATCCCACTCACTTTGACTAGATCTTTTTTTTCAGTTCACAGGCTTACAATCATAAAATAATAGAATTTTAAAGACAGAAAGAACGTTAAAAATCACCCACTCCCCATTCTTTTATGAAAGAGGGAATAGGCACTGAGAAAAGCTAAATTGCCCAAGATCACACAAATTGTCTGAGCTGGAATTAGACCAAGCACCAATGTCCCAGTCCGTTCCTTTTAACACAGAGACACTGCATCACGCTTTGCCTGGACACTGACTCTTCCCCAGCCTGTCCCCACCGCAGCCCTGTGGACTGGGTGTCTGCCTCACTCACTGTACTTTGTGAGCCTGCAAATGTCTTCTTCCTCAGTTGGGGAGGAGCTCTTTCCTCCTCAAGTCCCCTGCTGTCATGGTCTCTCATGCTATTTCTATCCTGCCACCAAAACAGTTCCTTCTTGAGATTTAAAACTCACTTCAAAGCTACTCTCCACTCATAGTCACCCTCTCACCTCAATAATTTGCTTTCATGTATATTTCCTCCTCCATCCCTCTCTCTAGGGTTTTTGATTCAACACAAGTTATGAATACCTACTAAGAGTTAAGCACCCTTCATCCCGTAAAAGAAAAGAATCCAAAATCAATTCAGAAATTGTTTTAGACTGTCAACTAGTTTGGAAACACAGCTGGAGATGAGGGACCTCACTCATAAAACACAACTAATTTTATTCTGTTATGATGTCTAGAAGAATCATTTTCTCTTTGGACCCATTTGCTATTCATGGTGCTGTTCGTTTATGGAAGACTTTGTAGGAAGGTCTAGCCATCAAGACACTCATTTTCTTTCTTTTTTAATGATTTACTGAAATTATTGGAAAAATCATATCACCTCCATGAGATGCCAATTTTGTAAAGAAATTATACCTGTTTATCAACAGAACAATTACTATTCATTATAATACATTATAAGGGGTTTGCTCACAATTGCTTAATAAAATTGTGTCATTAGAAGTATTATTTAAAATTAGTGAACTACTGCATGGAGCTGGAAATAATTTTCATTGTATAAAGATTTTCTGTCGTAATGGCATTTGACTTATTCATAATAGCTAAAATTTTGAATCACTTCATTGCTAACTGAATGGAAAATTGGCAGGCATTATTTATGCAAGGTATGGGATAGGCAAGCTTTCTTTCTGAGGTCAAATTATTGGCAATTCTTTAATTAATCTAGTAGAAGATGAATTGAGATGGCAGGATATTAGTTCCCACTGATAGTATAACTAATGCCGAGATCCCCGGGGATACAGCATCCTAAAAATGTTACCCTAGGTGAGAGCTACAGAGTTCTCATTGCTATGATAGAACCCAAGTATGGATTTGACTTATCTGCTGAGCTTTGGATCTGAGGCATTTTTTAGTCTGTAGGTTATGGCCCCATTTCCAGGAAAATCTATCTGAGCCTAATGTAACCTAGCAAATCTTTCAAAGAAATAGTCTTGTGGGAGGCAAGTTGTCATCTTCTGACACATTATTTAGGGCACAGCTCGGGTTTCGTTCTTCTTTCCCCACTTAACACCCCCCCCCCCCATTCTCCGCAAGCGCCATTTTCTAATTAAGGAAAATGAAATTTGTAATGTGGCGAAGGGAGACATGACCTCCCTTGCCAGCCAGGCTCACTCCTCCCTGCACACCATTAAAAAACAGAATCCAGGGGTGGCAGTTTTTTTAATTGGTATCACTTTGTCTTTAGTGCAAAACACATGGCAATAATTTAGTGAACTCCAGTGTTTCTATTGTGGCAAATTGATAGCATAATTTTATTATGAGTGGAACAATGACTTCTGGGAGCAGGAGCGATGCTCCCGGAACTACACATAACTCGGTTGACTAAATGTAATACTTGGGGAAGGTAATGAAAATAGAGCCGAGGCTCAGCAAGGACTAGAAGATTTCAGCTTCTCACTCCTGTCAAAAGGCTACTCAATAAATCACACCTGAAGCTTACTTAATGTCAGAAGCCAGCAAGCTGACAAAGTACCCCGAAGAGGCACCCTGAGTCATGTGACCTCTGGTCCCCGGACCTGATGGGGTCATTGAATACTTCTATGGATTTTAATAAGTAACCTATTATGTTCCCTTTGGTGCTAATTATTTTACACATCACTTGCTTCCTGTTGACGGACACTGCGTTAGTAATTTCATCATGAAAAAATTACAAGGAAAGTTAATCCCTAGGACTTTTAGTATTCTAGTCCACAGCAAGTTTCTACTTTTTCTCCTTCACATTCTTCTTCTATGGCAGCCCATTCCTCCTAACACAAACACAAAAACACAGAATCCACGGGAACATCACAGGGTAATGGGAAACCTGCGAAGCACAAAGCAGAGCCACACTGAGTCCCCCAGATCCAAGACTACAGGATTTAGGAACCTGCGGCTGAAAAAGTACTTGGAATTTACCCCATCTAACCTGGCCTCAGGTAACGCAGGAAATAAACCAGCTGTGATCAAATTCCATTGAGCCGCTTTCTACAAACCTTTATGAAGAGGAAATTTGCCCATAGGCACCCAAGAATACCAGGTATCTTTTCAACTGCCCTGCCAAAGAAAACAGCAGGGATCAGGTCCAAATGGGAACTATGCAGCACCAGCAACAAGCTCGCTCTTCCGTCCTCCTCTTTCAGTATTTCAGTGGATCCATTAGAGTAGGGGCATCACTTCTGCACAGAGTACTTTAATGAATTTTAGAAAACAACACAGAGATAAAGCTAGCCATGTGTTTTATAATTTTTAAGCAAAATGATATCCACAATTTAGGGGCACAATAGTTAAACTATGAAATTACCCAAATGCCAACTGTACAACTCTGTCTGTCAATAATGGAGAAAGGAATTCTGTAGCAGGGATTCTCATGATATACCCCCATTCTTTCCACAAGAAATTGAGCTGAAACCACTAAGCCAAGACCATTAAAAAAAGAGATGTTTCACCTGTGAGCTTTGAGATAGATTTGAATCCAGACCTTTGGGATGAGTTCACAGTTCCACCCCCTCCTTGAGTAATCCTGCTAAAGTTTGTTGCTTATCTAAAGGCTTTAAGGAAGTTTGGAACTCAAGAGGCTGACATTAAACAGCCTGAAACGTCACCCTGGAGGGACTTATCTAAAAGATTAGCTGTATCTAGAGACACACGGGAAATCTCCTACTCTAAATGTTTACCTTCCAAGAGAAAAAAAGAAAGAACCTTGCATGTGTTTCAACTTGAGTGCAGAATTAACGATTCCGGATGAGGGATGAGAGCTGCAAATTTCAACTAAATGACCAGTCAGCAATAATGATTCTGATTTATGCACAAAAACCAAACTAAACCAAACCAGAAAATAGATTTTTCTATTATGATTACAATGAAAATTATGAAAAAAAGCCACACAATATACTAAGGCAAAGCAGGAAAGAAACTGAAGAAGCAACATTAAAAAGAAAACAAAATTAAGGCTCTCTCTATTTTTAACCCAGGTTCCTTTTTTTTTTCTTTAAAGACAGCATCTCACTTTGCTGCCCTTGATAGAGTGCCATGGTGTCACAACTCATAGCAACCTCCAGCTCTTGGGCTTAGGCAATTCTCTTGCTTCAGCCTCCCGAATAGCTGGGACCGTTGTGGTGCCTGCCACAACGCCCGGCTATTTTTTTTTGTTGTTGCAGTTTGGCCGGGGCCGGGTTTGAACCTGCCATCCTCAGTATATGGGGCCAGCGCCCTACTCACTGAGCCTCAGGCGCCACCTTAACCCAGGTTTCTAAGGAGTTTGCTGATAAAAAATGATTTTCCTTGTTTAGAGAATAAAAGGAACAATCTTTGAGTGACACGAAATGGATAGAATTCCTGGAGGAAGCACCAGGAAACCCCATCTAACCCCTGCCCACTTTCTCATACATGAAAAATCCTCCATAATGAAAACAACAATAATAACAAAACAAATCCTGAAGACCACGAGGTTAACAAGACCTACATTTACTCATTAACAGAACAGATTCTCAATGAAGTAATTTTTAGAAGACTGCTCTCCAGTGAATGAATGAGTGAAGTGAATGAGGGTCTGGTCTAACAAATATTCATAAAGTACTTCTCTCTCGGAGAGTGAATTTCTAGAAAGAATTTAAAGAATACTCAATACTGTGAGGAATAAAAAAATGAAGAAAAGAGAATGACTGATAAAGGCACCATCATGGTGTAAAGGACTAAAAATTTACAACCAGGCTGTAGCCGCCAGATGCGTATTTTTAAGAGTAAAACATTTTGAGACACTAAATAATATATTAGCATATTCTTTTTCAGAGCTGCTAATGTAGGGGTTCATTTAAACTTTGCACTTATAAGTTCCCTTTCTGTTTTCTCCTTTCTAGAAATAAAATTCAGGGTTATTTGAAAATTCCTTCTTTCGGTGTTTTCTTAAAATACAATTTTTACTTTACCCATGTGTGACTGGGGTTAGGAATACTTACTGGATCAGTTGCTATGGGATAACTATGTACTATTTTCGATGAGTAATCTTCATTTGATTTTCCAATTAAAAAGCTAGTAAATAGCTAACTTAGTATTATCTTACTTTACAATCATGCAACTCACTGAAATGTAGACTTTTATTTCCGTGTAACTTTAAAAAACCATGTTGATCATGCCAATTGCAATGGATAAAGGCCCTATTTGAGTAAACCTTGTCTCTCTTCCAATATTGGTATAATGAAGTGCGGAAGAAGGTAGAGCCTTGTGCCTAACTCGGGACTTGCCTGAAGTTTCTTTATTGTCTTCATCAATGAAACAAAGGGGGCTAATTCTAAAAATCTTCAGATATCGAAGAGTTGACATATTTAGAGTTGACATGTTTCTTTCTATATTTAGAGACGTTAGAGAAAAAACGGTAACTTTTTCAGCCTGAGAAATTTTATCTTCCCCAAAGTTCTCCTTTAATGATTTTCTTTAAGGGGCATTTTTTGGAACTGTTTCAGAAACTTGTTGCATTCCTTTTGTGTTTTCTCTGTAGCACTGTACTTTCCTCTAAACGAGGAACTTTTTTTCTCCCCTTATTGGCATTCCAATCCAGCAAAGAAATATGCATCCTGAGATAATGCTGCCAGCTTGCTATGAAAACCATATTTCATTCTTTCTTTGCAGAGCAAAAGGGAAAAGCACAAAGGAGCTGGTATAATTGAATGTAAAGGATTGCAGCAAACCTCCCCTTTGAGTCCCCTTGCTGGCATTCCCTTCCTTTATTTCCTCCTCCACTCCTTTTGTTTACCACTTTTAAAAGGCTCTTGCTGAGTGTTAGCAGCTTGCCCAAATTTAGACTGAATCTCAATATCTGGAAATGGTCCTCCCATCTCTACAAGATAGAAGATGTCTAGAATGCTGGTCTGACAAGGCAATGGATTGGAGGCACAGCTGCTTAGGTATGATAAATACCATCAATGTTCAGATCAGTGTGGGAATTTCATGAATCTGATGCAGGAAGTAAAATGGGAAAATATGGTAATACTTCCTCTTATTCAAAATTGGAATGCCAAGGGTCCATGCCCTGGTCACCTCCAGTTAACACTTGCTGTAGACAGAACAAAATAAAATCCGCTTAAATTTCAGGTCAATTCCTCTGGTTAAAATAAATCATGTGTGTTTTCTTTTCACATCTTTTAATGTCTCTTTCCACCTTCTTTTGGTTTTCTTCTCAGAAATAACTGCAGATCCCTAAGGAATGATAATATGGTCATGGAGACAGAGTGATTGGAACCTGTGTCGAGATGCAAAGAGGTTGGAAACTGCTGCTAACACAGGCCCAGTGCTTTCACCCCACGAACCATCATTGCTAAGTAAAACGCTCTGGTTTTAGCCAAGGACCTCACAGGGCTGGTTGGAATCGCACCCCTTGCCATCTCCATCTCCTTCCACGGCTACTGAGTCTTCTGGTATAGGAAGTTATCCGAAAGAGAAGCATTTCACCTCAAGCTCAATAAAGTGGAGTTCAAATGCATGCTTTTTTTTTTTTTTTTTTTTGCCTTCATTTCCTCAGCATCGGCAGTTTCAGCAAATTAAATGCTGACAATGAATCTAGCACCTGGCAAATCTGACTTGAGATTCAAATGGATTTTTATTCAGAAACATAGATGTTACTTGGAAATAATCACTGAAGACGGCAGCTATGTGCTGAACAAATGGCCGCAGTGGAAATTGCTGAGCAGAGAGAGGATATTCAGTCCAGCAGGCTTGTTCCCTTTAGGTTTATCTCAACTCCACCTCCCTGGTTTATCACTCTATCCTTCAATCCTTTCTCTCTTGAGATAAAAGTGTCCAGCTGTCTCTGTACCTCATTTAGATTTCTTGCACCACTGACCAATTATTCCATATGTTTACTACAAAATTATTTTATTCAATTCCCAGCTTACTCTTGATGTCCTAATATTACAACACATTTCCTGATGTCTGCTCTTTGCCAGGACAACACACACACTTTTGAAAATGACTTTTCTTTGCTATAAAAAAGTGCAACCTTTTCTCCCACTTCCCCTGCATCCTACTAATTAGGCTGCAAATTGGGCTTAGAGATTCACTGACACAAGACCTAAACTTGACCCTCTGTCTAGAAACTTACCTAGCACACTGTTATTGCCCTTCAAGTATGTAAAAGTAGCAAAGAAAGGAGAGTATCTGGGCACCCAGATCCATCCGGGCTGACGAATCCAGAGGAAAATGATTGCTTTTCTTTAGGCTACCATTCTGTTCCTGTCCATATTTTAATCAGGGCTGAGATCTTCTATCCAACAGTGCTACCCTTTATTTCCAGAGTGCTTTTAACCTACAACATGTTGTCACACACAAATTCTCCTTTTGTCTCAGCATCACTCCCTTGTACACATATGAAAACCCAGTCACCTGGACAGCTAATGAGCCTTCCTGAAGGGAAAGAGAAGAGGGCTACAGAGAAGGAAACAGTGTTTTCCTTCCAGCACAATCCTTTAGTCCTAATTGAACAAGCTCCTATACACTCTAGAGAAACTCATCAATGGGGCCAAATTGAAACAGGTAAAATAAAACTGCTGCTTTTCATGAAGACGTTCTGCAGTGTTAAGGGTCAATTATGAAAAGCTGGTACAGCTGCAATGACTGCTGGAAGACCATTTTGGTGTGAAGGTGGGGCAAAGAGGGCCCAGATATTGAATCTCAGCTTGAGAGGCCACATAAGGACATATGATCGATCATACAAAAGAACTCTCTGAATCACCTTCAATTGGAAAGTTCTTTGAAATTTAAGTTTTATGTTTTTTTTTTTTGGAGGGGGGGAGATGCCTAGAGACAGTCTTCTCTAAGAAAGTCAATCTTTTATTTGGGGCATATCTGTATTCTGTCCATAACTCACCCTGTGGATTTTGTTTGTAGTTTGGTGTCTTTATTACAGTGACCTGAGTTTTTAGAGTACAGGATTTCTTCCTTTTAAAATTAATCTGGAGATAGGAACTTTAAAGTTAACATTATAATTCTGATACAGCATTGAGGACAGTTACATGACACTATGGACATGGCTTATGATTTTTCCTAGTCGTTTTAGCTTCGGGGATTATAATTGTCAAAGTTAAGACTTTGCCCTGTTTCAATGATTGCTATTGTCTAAGATGTATGAATGGATTCCTCATTTAAGGAGGAACTTCCTCACTTAAAAATATTTTTTTTCTAATTTGTCAATGAATGCTTGTGTCTCTTAAGAAAATATTAGAGCACTAATACTCTAAACTTGCCTTCAAAATGTCTAACTTTCCCAGTTATTTGAAGCCACTTACCTCCTAAGGCTCTCTAATCTTACCTCCGTGGCATCAAAGAACTATAAAAAACATCTGAGAAACTACAAAAGTCTATCTTAGTTTAATACAGAAGCTATGCACCGTGAGCTGTCTGCATTCAATTTTTTTTCCCCTGGAAGAAATAGCCATTCCTGTTTATAAGCCTTTTTAAAAATCATTATAGAAAATCATATTTCTCGCTCACTTTACAATTCTTTATTTTCAACTGTTTTAACAATAGCTATGACATGTGCCAACACTTTGCTAAGTGCTTAGTATGCAGCATTTCTGAGTCTAACAACTATATGAGATATATCTGACCATTATCCCCATTTTATAGATGAAAGAACTGAGGCTTTATGGGGTTAAGTGATTGCTGAAGGTCAAACATCTTTCAAAGGATGAAACCAGGATTTTAACCCCAAGCAGTCTGATTTCTAAGCCTGAGTGCTTACCCACCATCCTATGTTACCTTTAGAGTTTGAATCAATGATTGAATCCCATTACACCATGTTTGCTTCTGCCTGGTGAGGAGAGTATTCAGGGTGGGGATACTTGGTTCTTTGTTACTACTCTCTCCTAATGGGTGCAGTTAGGTTGTCCTGTAGCTGATGTGACTCTCCACCAACTAACCAGCATAAAAAGCCAGGCTTATCAATCTTGATTAGCTCTGGCAGTGAGGGGTACACACTGCCTATCCTCCTTTAAAAGAAAGTCTTCATTGGGTGATTGATTATGGACTTCTGAGAGCTAATTTTAGGGAAAAAAAAACATAGTGTCATAGATTCCATTCCTTTCCTGAAATCACATCTTTATTTGGTGCATCACCTCTTTTTTGCATACTCCCTACTACAAATATATTGGAAATGCCCATTAAGATTATTTCTTGCACTGGCAGCTAAGATGCAACACCTCTTTAATTCTTTTGATTCTCTCCTAAACTTCCCTTCTGCTTATCTGTTCCTAAATTGTATCTTTATGGACAGATCTAAACAGGTGTGTTTTTATTGCTTATTGCTGCCGGCAAGTGCATGGAGCCAGTTCCACTGCTTATTACCATAGAAGTTATTTTACAGCAAATGTTTAACTATCTTGACCTGACATGGCCTTTCTATTTTAAGAGGTAAGTGAGAAGCAGAACAGGAATAGTAAGTCTTCCATGATTGTCTGATTTGTAGGCTTTCTATACTACACTCATTTTTTGGATGCAAACTTTGTAGTACACAAGCCTGAAGTCCTGGCCTCAATCAGGGCAGTGGGTATTATTTCCTAGTCCAGCTGACTAAATGAATTGAAGGTTTAGGAACTGTACTCTGATTTCTTGTGCTTTTTGACCAAGAGCTCTCAGGGCCTGGAGAAAGAATTTACAGTCTGCCCCTCTCTTCTCTCCCACTCATTACTTTGTAGTTAAGCACAGTGACTAGGCTGCCTTTTGAAATTAGATTGAATAGCTTTCTCTTGTTGTGAAGCTGACTTCATCAAGACATTGGGCAGGTTCAAAATGTACTAAAATAACTGGTGTTTGCTTTTAAATTTCTTTCTTAAATCCTCAGAAATTTGATCCTGATATTAAATTCCTGGTAGTCTTTCCGAGGTATTTGCTGTACTATCCTCATGAGTCACACCTTATTACCAAAGTGACGGTAGCCGTTAACTAAGAATTGGACCCGAGGGCAGGATTATAGGATTTTTCAGAAGGAAGTGTGAAAATTAGGAAGATGGACTTACTTTGTAGAGACGTAGGTGTCAACGTTTATACCGTATTATGGAAAGTATTCTGCGTGACAGACTGTCACATCCTAACCCTTGGCATTCTGTGGCAAATATGGCTCAAATAATAGAGAAACAAGAAACCTAAAATATCACACAGACTGAACTCCTTGAACGTGCCTTAGGGCTCAACGGAATTCAGAAAGGAAGGGTGCTCTTTCCGGGTGCCAGGTTGTCTAATTGTGGGCAATGCTGGTTTTTAGATACTAAAAATTCTTCATTCTCCAAATATAATGACTACATCAAAAAGTATAGGTGGCAGGATGATACGGAATAGCACTTTTTAAAAAAACAAGATCAAATGTCAAGGCTAAATAATCAGCATAGAGATATTTCATTTCTCTCAAAAATTCCCATTACAACCTCCCTTGGTTGTCCAAAATGTACAAAAATTACGATTCTAAAGCAATGTTGACTGCACCCAGGACCACTGTATCTACAGTAGCTCTGTCTGGTAATCAGTATCTGTAAAATAACATGTAGTCTCTGATAGCTAACGCTGAGTGCATCTATTTTATTGTTTCAGACCACTGATAACTTGTGCTGGGAACATAAATGAGAATGTATGTTTACATATGTGTATTTACACTATGAAGCTCCTATCCTCGTATGGTCACATACACACCCCCCTCTGGAGATTATAGCCTTTATTCCAAGTTTTTGGTCTAAAGGGTATCTTTAGATGTACACAGTTCCAATCTTTAGAAGAAAATTAAAGTGAATTCAAGTCTGTATTGTCTATCCTTTCTTTCTGCCTTTCTTTTCAGGTTAGCAGTTTATTTCTGCATTAATCACCCTGACAGAAGCAAGGCAACTCAATTTTCTGCTTCTGTAGGTAGGCACATCACTTTCTGTACAGCACTAGGCATGAAAAGGGCTGCAGCTAAGCTTTGGTTACTGGTGTAATTGAAATGCTATCCACACTATAGGGTGCATTAAAGTCAGATAACGGCAGTTCCTGTGGCCAATTTAAGTAGCTTGACTTCCCTGGGAAAAAAAAAAAAATTGCCTGACAGATAAGGCAGACAAACTGGCTAATTCTCCAAGCATGTCTCTCATTGTGATCCTAGAAAAATGAGAAAAAAATGAATCACAGAACCACAAAATCAATTGACCCTCGGGTAGCTCATCAGGCAGCGAGCCTGATAAACCTAAAAGCTTTGTTAATGTCTGCCTGCCTGTATCCCACAGATAGAGCACTTTGTAAATGAACCTGCTTTGATAAATATATTAAGGAAAGCTGTGAATAAAGGCAGAGACTTCTCATTTGTAAATACAACCTCTGCTACATGGAATTAGAATGATAAAATGGAGTTCCATGTAATTAAGTTTGTATAAGGCCTGAAATCCGTGCAAATACTTTCCCTGAATTTTGAAAGAGAACTGTCAGTTCAATTAATCTGAACATCACCCCAAGAATGTATTGAACAAAATTAAGCTGCTGATAAAACCTGGGCCAGTATTTTGATAAGTAATTCCTATATCATTTCTTGGCCACTGTGATCATTTTATTTAATCCTCTGCCCCTCCTTTTCCTCAGTTACCCTCTAAGCCGTGTACAAAGGGTGGATGGTCCATGCACCACCACAGGAGTAATCTAGCAAATCATGAAGCTAAAAATAGAAAAACCTCTTTTCCTATTTAAAAGAAAATTAGGATAAATAAATTTCTATTAGGAAATACTAAAAAGCCTGTACTATCTCAGCACTAAAAGCCTAGACAAAAGAATCCTTCCCAGAACTGATAACTCCTTAGGAGGACCGTGCAAAAACACACAGTGTGACCATTTTCAACAGGAATGACCTGAACACAATTTGTGGTTCATTCTGAGAATTTTAAAGCATCAGAGATGGGAAAAGTGAGAAGAGGACTGACAGAGAGAAGAGAAGAGGGGGGCGAGAAAGAGAAAAGGAATAAATCTTACAGAAACCATTTCCCTCGCCCTAATCACTCCTTTCATTCCTCAAGGTAGAAACACGGAAGTTATCCTCCTCAAGGGCATTTGTTTTAGGAACAAAACAAAACAAAAAAAGAAAAAGAAAGGAAAGAAAAAAAAAAAAAGAAAACAATTATTTAGAAATCTCATTTTAGCCATGGGAGAAAGACATTGATTTGGGTCACTCACCAGTTGTTTACTTGGAGAATTGTAAGTCCTGTGTCTTGCGCTAACTGTTTCTTCTGCTCTTCGGAAGGGTACGGATGCTAATGAAAAAACAAATGTTTTAAAAGATGTATCAGAAGTTAAGAAAGAGTCACTTACTTCTAAGAATGAAACCACCTCAGTGATTTCTTTAGTCTATGGCTTGATTTTCCTACTCTTATCTTTGTTAGCATGTGTGGAGAAATAGGGGCAGGGATGAGCATCTAGAAACCTGTATTAGCAGCCCCAGGTTGCTGTCACACTCTCTAGGGCCGGTGGTAAAAAGCAAGGTGTTCAAGTTACTCCCTTTCTTTAATCAGTCAGAGATGAAAAGCACTTTTGTGATGGCATCAGAATTTTGGTAATCTACGATCCTTTCTCTTGCACTAGGGGAACTGGTTTTGGGCCCATTTTACTTTGCTTCCTAGAAAACCTATAAAAAGCCCTTATGCTAAGTTATCTTTGTGAAATGGCTCAATACGGTCACTATTTGCTAATTATCTGAGGTTATTGACAGTAAAAGCTTAGAAGGTGAAACAGTACATAATCATAACTGTTCTTGGAAGCCATGGAAACGGAATGAATGACATACGGTTTACT
Organism: Loris lydekkerianus; assembly: GCA_963574355.1. Taxonomy (NCBI): domain Eukaryota; kingdom Metazoa; phylum Chordata; class Mammalia; order Primates; family Lorisidae; genus Loris; species Loris lydekkerianus. Next base: position 33,735 of record CAUYPK010105499.1, read on the forward strand.
TACAGTATATTTAAGTTGACTCCTGTATGGGGCAGTGGAAGAGTCTTTCATTTTTACTGGTTATTGCCCTGGGTTAACAGGGTCACATATAATGATTGCACATCAAAAGGAGTTAATTATGTGCAAAGCTTCATATAGAAGTTTTATATTTGACCTTAAAGTATGGCAATAAGATAGTGAAGCCGTAAGTTTCAGTCTTTACTGCCCACTGAAATTCACCAACATTTATAATAAACAGTTCTCCCATTATCAACCCACTTTCCTGTCTCATTCTGGTATCAAGGATTATTTTAGAATAATGCATTTACTTTAAAAGACATTGTACTGGCATGTGCATAATTATGAAGCATGTCTGTTAAACAGGTCCCTGCTCTAAATTCAGTGGCTTTCTTAAAGAAAAAAGTAAACTTTTATCTAGCATGTCAAAGTCATTCATAAACTAGAAAGCCTCTAATAAAAAACATTTCCCATCCACATTATTAAAGGGTGACATTAGGAACAACAAAGTATTCCATTCAGAGCATTCTAATCATTCCAGTATTTGAGAAAGTGAACGTTTTTCAATCATCTAAGATTTTATTCTTCAGGTATTTCATCTTCTATAATAGCAGACATTATCCAAAATGTGCACAATTACTTATTAGCAAACCCAAATGCCATTAGGTTAAACAAAATCCCCTGTATAGCAAAAGGGGTTAACTAGATTTGTATTAATATAGAAGCCAGGCTTTTAATATTCTGCAAATGTTAACAAAGAAAGATGATAATGTTGAGTTAATATGGGTTAAGCATAAAATGAAAATAAATTTTTCTGATTGCGAGGTGTTGACACTTTTTTGGCTAGGGCCTCCAGCCTGTTCCTGAAAGCTGTGTAATTACAGAAGGCTTTTCCCCTCCTTTCCCCCTCCTGCTTCGAGCCTACCCACATTAGTAATGACCCCTTCACTGCTTCAAAAACCACTAATGGTCTTCAGCACGGGCAAGAAAAATGAACAGGATAAATTGGAATCCACAGTCAGTAATTTGCATCCTATGAGGCTGCTTTGGCCACTCACACTCATTCCTGGTCATCAATCCTTGCCTGTCAGGTGCTGCACCCCGCCACCATGACAAATACTCCTCCTAACACTCTGATTCGTCCCAACAATGTAATTGTCCTCTATTCTCCTTTTGGTAATGGAGATAATGAATGACTGTACAAACAAGAAGGATTGCTCATCACTGACGCCGGTGTGGCTTCAAACTGGAAAAGGCCTAGAGTACAAATTTTAATTGACTGAAAACACTGGTGGGGGGAAGGGGGAATGGCAAAAAACAATTTAAAAATCCTCATCATGGCATTTTCCTGCCAATTCAAGGGAGTGGCACCTTCTGATTTTTTTTGTCCCTCTGTGATTTTGAAAGTCTAGGTTTATATTTGCCCAATGGAAATGAATTTTAAAGATGCCAAAAATTAAAAATAAGGAGCTGCATCATCACAGAGTCCAGATCTGCACCGGTCATGTCTTCCAGGGCACTGTGTCTTTATGCGGAGTTTTCCATCTTTTTGTGCATATTTAGTCTTGCTCACTGTTGTGATGCTTTTGCCTAAGATAGTTCTGACAAAATGTGGGTTATAGGGCATGTGTGTGAGAAAGAGAGTTTAGATGAAATAAATGTTTGGGATTTAAGAAAGTAGAAGAATGGATGGAAATGGATGGGACCGGAGAGCCAATTCTTTTAAGTTTGATTGTAAATTCTGACTGAATAACAAGAATTCTTTCCAGTGTTTTATTAGAAATTTAGGCGAAGACCACAGAATTACATAAACAGTGTATTTTATCTTGGGAATCCCTGAGCTGTACTTTTGCAATGAAAGCAGTTGCAAATCCCATCCACAATCATTAAAAAAATTGGTACCTTACCAAAATTCACCTTGCACAGATGGCTTTTTTTAATTAATAGGGAAGACCATAATAACTTTAACTTATTTAAATAACGGCCTGTGGTTTTTGAACATTCGTGAATCCATGCCCCTTCTATACACGGGGTGGACTGTTTATCTGAAAGTGCTCTGGCAGTCAGCCACTATATTTCTAAAATTAAAAAAGGGATGGAAAACAATCAGCTTCCAGAGGAATTGGAACCATGGCAATGTGTTTTGGATTAATTTACAAATATATGTATATATTTAAGGCCAAACTGTGGAATTGGAGAATTTCTGCTACATGGTCTATCATATGCATTCTTCTGCTTTATTAGAACAGACATCATATTGAAGTAATAAATATGGGAAGCCTTCACTTCTTCTTTGATGTATATTGCTAAATGTCTGCCTGGCTCATATTTAAAATAAACTTTGGTATGTTTGCACTTGAAAACTGGAAGTAGACCACAAGCAATAATTTGTTGTCAGTTTCCATCTTCTTGGACTAAAGTTATAGTTTAGTCTGCTCACTGTTGGGGGCCAAGTCACTCTGGACAGATGGCCAGAGGTGGCTCAGCTTACACATAAGAGCAGGCATCGTAACATAATCAGGATGATGATGATTCCCTTCATCAAGAAAGAACCGGCATTCGCTAAAGTTTTTCACATCTCGAAATAATTCTGAAGCCACTGTGGAACAGAAGAAGTGAATTACAAAGATCCTCTGAGTCTGACTATCAGCTGACACCTGTTCAAAAAGCTAGTAAGACAAGTACGGCTCATGACTTACTGTAGATAGAAAATATTTTAAAATTGTTTTTCTTCTAAGTATTCATCTGGAAGTAAGATACTACCTTTATTCAAAATACTGACTTTGGTTAGGCTGCCTTTCCCGCCCCCCACCCCCTGCTTTCAGAGATAACCTGTTTATCAGATAGGCAGAAATAGATCCACACTATCCTTAGAATATATAAGTGGGACAGGTGGCAGGTGAAATCATTGTCTTTTGTGATTAACTCCTCTCCAATGATACCCAAATTGAAACTGATTTATCAAAAACTTTTACTATGTTGAAAGGATTTATACTGATGTTTTAAATTTTAAGTGACATTTTGAATCACCTCATAAATTAGAAGTGCACAATGAATGAAAAGGTAGTATTTAGAAGGCTTTTAGCCTAAATGTCTATCAATTGGATCGTAGTCAAATAAAATGTGAAGTTCTTGTGAAAAAAATTGTCTTCATATGTTACCAAATGAAAAAAGCAAATTGTAGAACAATATATATTATCCAATTTTGATAAGTAAATAAATTAAATACACACTTATCTATGCTTGTAGTGCAAGAAAAACATCTAGTAAAATACACATTGAACAGTGGTTCATGTTGTGTAGGGCACAGGATGGGAACTTTTTGATCCTATACTCCCATATTATCTATGTGTACATTGCTTCAAATAATATCTAAAATCTAATATAAATTTAAAAATTATAATAACTTATAATTATTACTCATTTATATACTTGATTTAAAAAATAAAATCATAATCACTTAACTGTTTATTCTTTTGCATTGTGACGACTCTCACTGAATATTTTTTAAAGCAAGATATCTCCAGGACCAGTTCTGCCCCTTAAGTTATTGTCCTATTCTATGAGTCTGACTTATTTGCTGGTCTATCAAGTTGACTAGGTAAGTGCTTTGAAGACTGAACATTGGGCAATTTGTCCAATTACTTCCGTGATGATGTAATACAACCACTGAGACAAATGGTTAAGTAACTTGTTGGGCAGGACCTCAGTTTGAACCAATACTTGGAAACTGACTTTATGATGACCATTTCCTTCTCTTTTCTCCACTCCAAGATAAATATTTTATAGAGTTAATTCAGATGACTGTAATTTTGATGGTGCCACTCATATAAGAAACCCTCTAAGCAATATTGCTAAGGTGGACAATGAAAACACATTGGGCAGATATCATTTATTGATCTAGGACCACACTTGTTGAAATGGGGTACCAGTAGACATGCTGAGGACGTAACCCCTGAATAAATAAGTGTTATTCCTGAAATATTAAATTTAGGCCACGGTATTAATTTAATACCTTTTTATTATGTAAACAAGAATTCCTACACTATTAATACACATGTCTCACAAGGTTTAAAGATACAACAATGATATTTTAAATCCATCCTATCCTTGTAATGGGAAGTAATCTCCTTTCCATCAAATTCCCATAGTATTACGAGGTACTTATAACTTTTAGCTTTTCATTGTTATGTCTTATTTACATCTTTATTAAGTATAACTTTCAGAAGGTAAAACCTTAGGATTTTCCTTTTATATTTCTCCCTACTCCATGTCAGTATCTCTAAATATTTGTAGAAGGAATGAAAAAAAAAATAGACACAAGTTTTCACCAAAACTTTGTCCATAGTTTTGTTACCTTCAACAAAGACCATACCTGAGGCACAGTCTCTATAATGGTAAACAAAGAGGTTATCAAAGGTATACATGGGATCTAAAACATCTAGAGAGACTATAATACTTAACTTTGAGACAGTCAATTCTGATTCTCACTGACTCTCTCTCATACACACATACACACACTCCTTTCAAGTTTTTCAAGTTGGCTGAGCTTCTAAACACTATATCAGGATCCAGTAAAAACCCTTTGCTATTCCACTGCCCACCTAACTTCTGTTACTACCTGAAGCACTTATACATGAAACAGGTTGTATTTTTCTTGATTTGTGTTGCTATATTTAAATCTCTGTATTTTCTGAATGTCTTATCCTTGTCTCTAGATCTCAAGAACAGAATCACAAAACATTAGGGGTCAAAAGATTTATAGACATATCTTGGCCTGAGACTTAATTTATATAGATGAGGAAACCAAGGCTCTCAAGGCTAAGTAATACAGATGAGGTCATATAAACAGGCGTTGGTAGAACCTGGGATAACCATACCACCTGCTTGCCTGACATTTAGTGGAGTACTTTCCCATTCTAACATTAATGTTTTTTACTAACGTACCATTTCCCCTTCCTTTTGGCAACAGTTCCCTGATTTTACTTTAGGGACATGTTCAGGGGTGGTTAAGTGACCTGGGTTTAGCCAATCAACACAAGTCATCCTGCTGGCTGCTTTCAAGATGAAAGCCAAGTTAGGTTAATAGGAATCAATCATGGAACTGTCAGAGGTGTTTTGTTTTTACTGAGGTTACTCAGTCAGTGTATGCCTGGAGTTACAGATGGGCATTGCTGCCACCAAAAGAGAAGAACCTGATTGAGAATTAAGCTCATACAGATTAAATCAGAATGAATAGATACAGAAAACAGATACCTGACATCATTTCTACATCTGATTTCAGCTTTACCTAAAACTAGATACCCTTCACTTTCAGTCCCTTGAGTCAATAAATTAGTCCTGAATAATACATAAGGCCCAACTTAGATTATCTGGATTTTTCTTGGTTTACTCCTTTTCCCTTTCCAGCTAAAAATGGTTGTCCTTTATTTAAAAAACTAAAAAAGAAAAAGAAAAAAAGGAAAAGAATGAGCAGAGGAGGAAGAAGATGAAGAAGAAAAAAGGAAATGACTCATTCTACTTGAATCTATTGGTAGAGTCTGGTCAAACACATCAAAAACTTGAGAATTTGGTATTTTAAAAAAGTTCATCAGGGCGGTGCCTGTGGCTCAGAGGAGTAGGGCGCCGGCCCTATATACCAGAGGTGGCGGGTTTAAACCCAGCCCTGGTCAAAAACTGCAAAAAAAAAAAAAAAAAGTTCATCACAGTTGTGATCTAATTGCTAAAACAATGACAACATTTTTAAGATAGATGTGTAAATATGCAATATACTAATATATGGAACTGTGAAAATTATCTAAATAGGAAAAACAAAGGATAAGGTGGAATTTTGATGATGTTTCTTAAAATGACCACAGAGAATAAATTTCAGCATGTTTCACAAGTAGTTGGAACTCTTAAGGGAAAAGAATATAAATCTGCTAATCAAACTACCTGAGAAACACCGTTAGACCAAAAACTCTTCCATTAAGCAATGTCTGTGCTAATGCAAAATGACAACACTATTGCAATCATCCGGCTAATTTAGGGTTATTTGATTTCAGGACAATTCCCTTATCTAGCTGCTAAAGAAGAGGGTATTTCAAATGGCATATGATCATAATACTCCCTTCTTCCATTTCCACGATTCTAGCACATCCAACCCTACTAATCAATCACAGTCACTCCAAACAGTGGAAAACTCTCCCAAGCCAGAAGTAGTTACTCCTTCCCTAAACTTAGTCAGTGCTTTCTCTCCTCCTACCTTGCACATTTTCTTTCTTTCTTTCTTTTTTTTTTTTTTATTAAATCATAGCTGTGTACATTAATATGATCATGGGGCATCATACACTAGTTTCACAGACCGGTTGACACATTTACATCACTGCACAGTAAATTTATTTCATCCCATATTGTTTTTATGTATATAGGTGCACTGGTGCTATAGCCCTCCGTGGACTGCAAATTATTTGAGGGCAGAGTTCAAGAATTACTTAACCTTGAACTTTCCAGAGCACATAGCAAGCACAGTATTTCCTACAGAAATACCTGCCCAACACATACTTGTTACTGAATGCATGAGTTGTGAAATTGGTACTATTTCCTGAGAGAAAGGACTGTCCAGGCCAAGTATTCATGCATAAATACCCAGATAGATATGGAAAGATCCAGACAATCATTTAATCGTTTTATGGATGCAATATTTGGATATTTGAAAACATCTACTAATTTTTTACTTTTCATCCAGATGTTTGATGTCATGGAAACAGACTTCAGATTCAAATTAGTAGTGTCTTTTTTTCAATACCAGATATATATTTTGGAGGAAGAATATGTGTCTATTTCAGGAAGATTCATTTCCATTTGAGTTTGTATGGAAGTAAATAGATTGAATTATAATAATCATATCCTTTAAAACTCAGAAAAGGTTGGAGAGATTTTCATAATAGCCAGATACTAAGAGATTAACACATTTGGTTGATCCTTAGAGCCACAGTGGGAAGGCCTCATTAAAAAGAGCAAAGAGAAAAGTATAGTCTTTTCTGCAGATAAGATAAAGGAATGCTGAATGTGCCTGATGGATTATTATACAAAGATTTCAAGAATAGTTATTAAGTGTATTATTATTAAGATATAGATAAAATAGAAAAATGGAGAAGGAATTGCTTTTTTAAAGATACCTAAGGTAATTACTGAAAGGGAAAAAACGTGTCTTAGGATAAGGAGAAACACTTTGCATCTGCAAGGAGAAACATTATATATACATATCCTAACAGCACAGAGAGAGTTCAGACAAATAGGAATGATGGAATTAAGTGATGGTCAGATACCCACAACACTCATTTCACCTCTAAACTTCCAAAAAGGCATAAGAACACATTAGAACATATTAGACAACATTTTCAGGTCAGATTGAGAAGTTCCAGCACAATGAATGTAATTATTTTCCTATTGACTGAGACTTTAACACTGAGCAGTCTTTATTTTGAAAATAACGGAAATACATTCCTTGGCTAGAGAAAGATAATTTTTATTTAACATTTCTTAGGATGCTCCCATGAGTTGCTTGGCCATGCACATGACGCTGCCCACGTGGCTAATGGGTAATCCTACTAAATGAACCAAAAGCCACAAATAAGGCCTTGACTCATTTAACAATCATTCCACATATCTACACTATGACCAAATTAATATTTTACGGGGCCACTCCGTTCTACAGCCAGACCACTTTTCCAAAAAATTGAATTTTGTGCTTATTTATTTTATGGGTCATTTGTTAAAACGGATTTCAAAACATGTTTAGGCTAGTTAGATTTTTCAGTGACCTGCAAAGGAAAAACTCACAGACTCTGAGCTTTCGAGCTAGGAAGGGCCTTAGAGGTCATCTAACTCAAACTTCTTATTTCATGCCTAAGGAAACTGAGGCAAAAAGGCTTGACCAGGCCTCATTGAACTCCTCCTCTCCTAAGATGTCCTTGATTTCCCCAGTGAGAAGAAATTTCACACTTGTAATCTCAAAGAACACTTCTTAGGAAACATCTTATTTCCACCTCGGAATTACAGATGCCAATATCCAGATTTTATCCTGCAAGTGAATTAAACACCCATATTCTATGTATTCCTGCACCACCCTGCCTCCTTCCCACCTGCCACACTGTCCTATGGATACTCTTACTTGTCTATCTCCCGTATTTGACTATCTACTCCTTGAGAGCAGAGACTGGCTGTCCACATCTTACTTCCAGAATCGAGTTCCCTGCCTGACACATAAGAGGGACCCAGTAAATGTGTGTATAAGTACTCACATCTGAAAATGCAAACAAGTGATTTATTTGCATCTTAAAAATACTATACTTTTATTTTTTACTTTTTTGCAGTTTTTAGCTGGGGCTGGGTTTGAACCCACCACCTCCGGCATATGGGGCCAGTGCCCTACTCTGCTGAGCCACAGGCGCCACCCAAATACTATGCTATTTTAAAATTAGAGAAAGGGAAGTTAGTTGAGGTGACAGCTAGAGAGTACATAAAAAGGGAGATTCAAGGAAGAAGACAAAGAGGCAGAAGATACCAACTTCTTATCCATGTTAAACCTGAAATCATGAAAATCAGCTTTTACTTAAAAGAAGTGTGACACCTTGGTAGAGGACTGAAAAGAAATTGGCAAATCCAGGTGGTGAAACTGAGAAGCTGTGGAAAAGACATGCCTGGGATGTTTCATTAACATTTCATTTCTTCTTGTTAAATAGGCTAAGGGGTTGCTTTAAAACAAGGATCTGAAGTATGTGGTAGAGTTATATAATGTCTAGACAACTGAGTTACTTGTATCTAATCTTATGACAACAATCCTTTCTAACAGGTCCAGACATGGTGCCATATGAGACTAAGTTAGAAGGAAATGAGGATTAGTGATTAGTTCATTAAAACATGAAAAAAAGTCTGGGTAAAAAAAAAAAAAAAAAAATGCAGTATATATGAAGAAATTATTAAGCAACATCAAAAACTATATAAATAATTCCAGCATGTTTTGTCTAATTTTATTTGCATTGACTATGCAATAAATAATTTTGTCTGATTTATCACAAGAATACACTGACAATCGTTTCACAAGAGAAAACTAGCATGGATTTAAAGAGGAAAGGGTTGTTTAAAGAAGCTGAGGGTTATCTTTTTTCAGAAAGGTTATTATCTCTAGAGTAAGCAATGGAAATGCTGTGGATATTATCTTCTTTGCTCATCTCAGAGTACAGGATAAGAGAATGGGGTTAATGATAAGCTAAAAAGTCATAAAAACAAGAAGGAAGGAGCTGTAAACTAATGACTTCTTATGATGGACAGTAGTGTTTAAAAAGAGAACCTTACTAGTGACTGAACATTTCTTGGCACCATATCATAGGGAAGGTTTTAATCAGGGGGAGCTATAATGAAACACAATCCCTTAAGAAGAATTAATTCTTTCATTCTGAAATTCACCAACACAAAACTCTAAGGTGTAAAACACCAGAATTAAAAACTTGGATCAGAGCCAGGTGCAGTGGGTCACACCTGTAATCCCAGCACTTAGGGAGGCCAAGGTGGGTGGATTGCCTGAGTTTATGGGTTGGAGAACAGCCTGAGCTAGTGTGAGACCTCATCTCTAAAAATAGCTGGGCATTGTGGCAGGTGACTGTAGTTTCAGCTACTTGGGAGGCTGAGGCAGGTGGATCACTTGAGCCCAAGAGTTTGAAGTTGCTGTGAGCTATGACATCATGGCACAAAACAAGACTGTCTCAAAAATAAATAAATAAATATATAAATTAATTAAAAAATAAAAAAAAAACTTGGTTCACAGTTTCAGAACACCTTTCTTTTTCTGACATATATAGAGCTTCTTTCTGCATATAAATGGGCATCAGATATCATTATCCACATAGATGAACACTTTTAAAAAAGCAGGCTCAAAACATTTAGCTTTTCTCTTGTTCATATTCTAAAAAAGGTTTTGGAATTTATCTGACTTTTTCAAATATGTGAGAAATAATCATTACCAGTCTTTCCACAAAATATGACTAAATAAAGCAAGCTTATAAGTATTTACCTTAGCTCTGTACTGGTAAATTAAGCAATCAACTATAATAACCATTCATAATAAAAAAAGTCTTAATCAGACCATTAAAAAAAAAGGTCAGTTAGCAGTATTTATTTTGGAATTCTCCACAGTTATCTTATCAATTTGTTTTTCCTTCCCTTTTTTTTTAGAGCAGGCTGTGTAGTGAAAGTTAAACTAAATCAAGATGGAGACAGAAGAAGGTACGGCCAAAACATTTATCTATCTCTGTGTGTATATATATACAGGCATGGTTGCTATTTTACTCAATTTCTAGAACACATAGATACTTTATTTTTGAGCATATGAAAAAAATCACTTTGTGAGTTTCCAGTTTGTATTGGAAACCATTTGATTGTACCAAATCAACTGATTGGTATTTATCTTTGTACACATACAGACCCTGTTACTGTTTTGCCTAAGCTCTAGAATGCATGGATACTTTAAACCAGCAGTTCTCAACCTGTGGGTTGTGACCCCTTTGTAATAATGAAAATACATCCTGCATATCTGATATTTACATTACGATTCATAAAGTAGCAAAATTACAGTTATGAAGTAGCAAAGAAAATAATTTTATGGTTGGGGGTCACCATAACATGAGGAACTGTATTAAAGGGTTGCGGCATTAGGAGGCATTTGGAAGGTTGAGAACCACAGCTTAAAGTATTTCAGAGCAGATGAAAAAAAAAAATCACTTAATGAGTTTCCAGTTTGTACATCAACCAAATCAACTCATTAGTAAATAGAGTACCTTCAAAATCTCTTTTCATCATTCACACCTGCGAATATATTTCTTCTGGTAATTAAACATATGAGCTCCTAAACTAATTCATGTTATAATCAAACAAAATGAATATATGTATATATCTTTGTAACTCTGGATATTGAATAACTAAAGATTCACTTATTCAAGATAAAAGTGATTAAATATTGAAACATCAAAACATTTTACCACTGTAATTGAGTGTTATGCTGAGTAAATCTAAATAAATTAGAAATTTATGGACTAAAAGAAAATACAGACACAAAAATTTAATGTAGTGTTGGCAAAAAATTAGGCTATATGATAATGTATGTTTATTGCTTTTAAATATTAAGATGCAGCTATTTCCTTCCTGATTTGGACCACAAATCAGTATAGATTCAGAAGGGCTCTTAGCTTGTGTAGCCAAGTTGACCTCAGCAGAAAAGAGTCTTCTAATTACCTCTCTACTATATTTGTGTCTGCTCATCGACTTGGACATAAGAAATAGGAATAATGAGGGATCTTTCAAACATGAATATATAATGTTATGACATTGCCCATATTTTTCAATTTAATCTTTAATCTTTCAATTTCAATCTTAAGTAGTAAGATTCTATATACAGCAATAGCTACCTCTTATTCCTCCTAATTTGTATAGTAGAAATGAGTAGTATACCTCTATATTCTTACAAAAATAATTCTATTTTTACATGAAAGTATTTCTTACAAAGATTTAAAAGACCCTGAAGATAGTTGTCTCCATAAAAATCAAACTTTCAAAGGACAAAATTTAATGTAACTAAATTCAAATGGTATGAACCAGTATAGCCAACATCTGCTTTGATTAATTGAACATTCATTTTTGATCATTGATGTCTTTTCTTTCTTCTTTTTTTTTTTTTTTAGAGACATTCTCACTTTGTCACCTTTGGTAGAGTGCCATGGCATCACAGCTCACAGCAACCTCCAGTTCTTGGGCTTAGGCGATTCTCTTGCCTCAGCCTCCCGAGTAGCTGGGACCACAGGTGCCCGCCAGAACGCCAAGCTATTTTTTATTGCAGTTTGGCCAGGGCCGGGTTTGAACCCGCCACCCTCAGTATATGGGGCTGCCACCCAATGCCTGTTAAATAAATGGTTTTTCTGCATAATGGATAAAGCCCTCTAGTCTTTCTGATACCTGGTATATTGTCTTTGGCAGAGGAGCCTTAATGTGACCTGTATTTAACATTAATACAAAGAGCCTTAATATCTCAGAGCAAGGTGAGTTGAACAATTGACCATAAGAGAATGATAATGTTTTCATCAGAAATAAGGTACAGTTGTTCCTTGGTATCTGTGGGGGATTAGTTCCAGGATCCCCTCAGATACCAGAATCAAAGGATGCTCAAGTTCCTGATACAATGAGGAACTTGGTGCAGTATTTGCATATGGCCTATGCTCATCCTCCTATATACTTCAAATTATGTCTAGATGAGTCATACATGGTAAGACAATGGAAATGCCATGCAAATACTCATAATACTGGATTGTTTTATTTATATTGTCTTTTTAGTTGTATAGTTATTTTTTAATGTTTTTCTTTTCTTTTTTTTTTTTTTTTTGAGACAAAGTCTCATTCAGTCACCTTGGGGTTGAGTGCTGTGCTATCATAGCTAACAGCAACTTCAACTCTTGGGCTGAAGTGATTCTCTTCATCAGCCTCCCTAGTAGCTGGGACTACAGGCACCCACCACAATGCCTGGCTATTTTTAGACATGAGATCTCACTCTGGCTCAGGCTGGAGCAACCTCAAACTCTTGGGCTCAAGCCATCCTCTTGCCTCAGCCTCCCTAGTAGCTGGGACTGCAGGCACCCACCACAACGCCCAGCTATTTTTTTTAGAGACAGGGTCTCACTCTTGCTCAGGCTCATCTGCAGCTCCTGAGCTCAGTGATCCACTCTCATCCCCCTCCCAGAATGCTAGGATTATATGCATGAGACACAGCGGGCTATTTTTGAATATTTTCGATCTGTAGTTTGTTGAATCCCCAGATGGGGAACCTACTGATACAGAGGGCTGACTATAGTTTGAAGTAAAGTTTGAAGGTATTTTAGCTACTTAAGTGTTACTGACTGAATCACATACATCATTAAAATACTTAAATAATTTAAATACTCCTGTTTGAGTAATTGGAAATATACCCTCATAGAACATAAGCTGAGTGGGTTAGTTCTCTTAGTTAGCAAAACACTTCAGGAATGCCACATGGCAAGAAATAAGCCAGAAACGGCCTTTTGATGCGAATGGAAGGAAGACTGTAACAGAAATCCATTTACGCAAATCCAAGATACTGTTTGTATGTGTAAACCATGGAAGTATTGATTAAGCTTTATTGAAATGAGGACATTTTCTTATAGGAGATAAAAGAAAGCAGTTTTGAGTGAGAGGTAAACAGGAGGAACAAAAAATCATCTCAAAGAGGCCCAAAGTGTGGATCAAAGTCACCATCCAGCTCATGCTCTGACTCCCCATATATGATTGTCCCTTGGATTTAATCTAGACATTGAGGAAACTCTATTGACAAACTTCCCTTCTTTGGATGGACTCAGCTGGCAATCAGTGCCACCTATTTAGTATCAGGTGTGACCTGGAGGAACCTAAACGAAGGACTTTTCAGTTCAAGTATTGGAACATGTAAGATTTTCATACAGTGTACAGCACAAACAGGAAATTAAGGAAGAAATGTATAAACCACTACTTTATAAAGTTCTTCACCTTGTTTTCAGCCAACCAGACAATTTTGAAACGGCCTGGGAATACAGCATTACAAGGAATGAATAAGCCTATGTGCATTTTATCATTGTACTATTTGTGTGATTCTACAAACACTGATGGACAGGTGCACAGCCTGGGCTAGATATGTAATAAGCCGGGTGACCAGGGAACGGAGAAACACGGGGTGGAACTGGCAATATGGCATTTGACAAGCTAGACTCTCTTTTCACTTCTTTAAGTTCCTGAACACATTTTCTCTTTTCATTTTAAGTGAATAGAATGCTAAAGATGTTACAGAACTTAGACCCACACTCTCTGGAGACATTACTTTCTTTAACTACTTGGACATTTGGTAAACAATTTATAGTAAGCCAAAAAACCTGTCAGCAAGTGAACTTCAACTTGGACTGTGCTTTACATAAGTAAATGCAAATTGAAATATTATAAGTTGAATTGCGAACGGAGCATGCTATTTGCTAAAGTGAGTCCTCTTAGAAGATAAATGCAAGCTTGTAAAACAATTAATACCCCCAGTGGACTAATCCTCTTCTAAGTTCTTCGTGAAGAAATATAGATGTTTATAAGAAATGCCAAACAAAACATGCTGATGTATTTATTAATAAGCACTTGGATTTTCACTTTTGCATTTTCTTTGCTGCTGTATGCCTAGCTTCTAGAAAAAAAAAAAAAAAAAAAAGCTAGGAGAGCAGAATAGTATAATAAGTATTTGGTAAGGGAATGAGTACTTTTCAGTGTTTGACCTGAGGCTGAAGCACGGAACGTCTCATTTTCAGTGCACACTGGAAGCCGAGGAAATGTAAGTCTCAGTCATTCGCCTTCTCACAACCGTGGTGAGAACCACCTGGGTGGGAGGAGGCTCATGGCAAGTGGAAGGGAGATTTATGCATGTTATGAATGTAAAAGTAAGCATGCTTCCCATCAATTTATTTACGCTATTAGAAATCTGAATGGATTTTTTCCATGAGGAATTATATATTTCTATGAGCTCATATTGACTCAGAAAGTGGGGGAAAAACCTGCAGAAAGCCCCGCAGAACTTATCACAATAGTCTCGGCAGAAGTAGATGACTGTCACTCCAAGGAAGTAACACTTTCCATAATTTAATACCCTCGTGGATAAACATGTGAATTTAAAGCGTGGATACATTTTGGAAACACTCAAACAACTCAGGAAACACATGTGCTATGGTGTCATCAGGTCATACTTCAGGTGGAGCTCTGGGAAATTTTTTGGAAAGTACTGGTAGAAATAGGTTGGAAGGAAAGCGACAGAGCACATAAATCCATTAGCAATTGCATTTATAGCTCTTTCCATCTGTCATTTTCAAAGCATTTTTCTAATATTAGCTGCTGAAGTTCTAAGTGCACATAGCTCCCATCCATTGTCTCCTCTCACTAGATAAAGGTAAAGAGCTGAAAGCAGGAAGCTTTGTGAGTTAGCACTGGTGTGCGATCCAGGCATCATGAAATGCAAAGACTTCAGCTTGGGGTTTGAGATTTCTTTCCCCATGCTGAATATCTATGAAGCTAACTGTTTCCTAGGAATAATTTTTTGTTGTTTAACAAAATCTTCATTATTCTTCATGCAAATTAGAAAGAGAGACTAGGGTATGAAAACATTGCTGATGTTGCCTATTTTAACATAATCCATTACATTGAAGATTTGATTATCCTAACTCAAGGCAAGCAAAGCTAACTTACAGAACAAAATATGCAATGTTGGCAAGATCTGATTAATTATATAGGTCTACAGTTGCCATCAAAACCATGCAAGACAATGGATTTCTAAGGTATTTGTTTTAGTTTTACTTAAGATTTAGTAGTTTACACTCATACCTCTCTCTCCCTCCTGAATGTAAGTAACTTATAATGCCTGGCGAAGACAAGTAGTTTAAAGCATTTAAGAAAATTCCCTGAAGAAATTAATAGCTATAATTTTACAATGAATGCAGTAGTCCTAAATAGTTCCATGATTACGTCAGTTAATTTAAACTTTAAAATATATACATGCTTTCCAATAGAAGATAAACTCCTTGAAGGAACTTGAGAGGAAAAATTAGAAGAATTTCATTGTGTGGACTTTGTTCCTGACCCAGGCTATACTTATGAAAGAGAGTTGGGGATCTGGAAACTTCTGTGGCTAATGTCTGCAACATGCTGTGATAATGACCAGGAGACTAACTAGTCATTCAAGTGAGAAAAAGGTTTGGCAAGTCCAAGAAAAAAGGAACTCACAGTCCTTTATTCGGGGAAATTAAAAACAAAACAAAAAAACCTTGTAAAGAAATTTAGGCCATATCTCATGAGGGAAAGAAGAAACTAAAAAAAACCCAAAACCCTAAGAGACAAAGTGAGCTTGTACACATTACAATAATATATGCTGAAATCTCTGGAGAAACTCTATTATATCACGATTAATGCACAAACTGCAATCGAGCCAGGCTAATTTCAATAGATTCCAAGTTTTGAGCAGTTCCTAGGCTATCCAAGTGGGAATTTGGCCAGGACTCTGGGGTTAATAATTCATTTTGAGGAGGACTAATTCTTTGGGAAGCAGCCCACTCTGCAGGAGGAACCATTTGGCCCATGTGAGCAAATTCGCTTTTCAGGATCACCATCTATTAGCTCCACAAGACACTTTTTTTAGGGAGACAGTGAGGGGAAGTCAGTCCACTTTCTCATACTTATAGAAATATTTATTGTTTTCAATAAACATGCCATGTATACATAATATTAATATCCGAGAAATAGTTCAAGCATACACATCTAATGCCTGGATTCTGAAGGAATAATTTTTATACCAACTTTCAATTACTACCATCTTAGTATAGCATCATCAGAAGAGCTCTGTGGCTAAAAGTAGGGGCTCTGGAATCAGACAAGTAGTGGCTTTTATCCTTGCCTTTGCAGATTACTACTCATGAAACCTTGAAGAGGTGACTGAAATCACCATAGGACTTGGGACTTTCACTTGTAAAATAGAACAAAAAAGGGTGCCTACTTTGTAGGGGGTTTTATGAGGCTTACATAGGTTAGTTATTAATTGAATAAGTAGTTATTGAGTGCCTGGCACTGTTACAGGGGAGACACATCCCTAACCTCATGGAACTTTCATTTTGATGAGAGATGTGGGCAATAAATTAAGAAATACATAATCTGGTGGTGATAGGTTTTATGAAGAAAACTAAGGCACTGTATGGATACCAAAAGTGACTGCGGATGCTGCTCTTTTATGTAGGGTGGCCAGGGAGAACATTTTGAGAAGGTGACATTTGAACAGAGACTTGAGTGAAGTCAGAGCCAGCTAGGAAAAAGGAATGGCAAGGAGCCCCAAGGCAAGGAGCCCAGAGCTCTATTGCAGAGTGAGGGGGCCGAGTAGAAGGACAGGGCCGGCAGGATAGCCAGTGCCAAGCCATCCTGGGCCGGTGGGTCATGTTCAAAGATTTAAGTACTGACATGGTGTCTGGCACATAGCAATTAAGCACATAATAAATAGTAGCTATTTATTTATTCATACTGGGTAAATACACTCATAATTCAGCCTCGTCCATCATTTCCATTGCTCTGCCATGTAACAGGAGTTTTCTATATCCATCCTGTCATCCCAGCAAACCTAGTTTCCAACACCTAATTCTACCTCTTAAATGCTCACAAATATCACCAGTGTTTCTATGTACAAATGTCTCCTGTGACATGTGGTTATTCAGCATCTTATTTATCAGTGAGTGGGTCTTAAAAGCACAGGTGAATGATTTTGACCATGAACATCGTTCATGGTTTTTATAAGGCATTTTGGTTGACCAGGGTGAGAGAGCGTGCAAAAAGAATCTTTGGCTATAGTGGAGGAGATAAATTAGGACAGTGTCCTCTGTGGTTTCCCCAAGAACACCAGAAGGTAGGAGGTTCCCCATTCTAAGCTGATTTGGAATAAAATCTTCAATTGATCTTGCGCCTCTCAATTGACAGTTCAGCTCCATGAATCACCACCAGGAAGTACACAAGACAGCCAATGAATCATTCATACCCTTCCCCAAATGTACATGGCTCCATGTCACCAATACAACAGATTCTTGGCCTGTATTTATTATAAGGCCTTTCACAATAGGGGCCCAAACTATCTTTGCAAATTTACATCTCACTATCCTGCAACAGAAATGTAAAATGCTATTATTGCCGTCAAAACACTTCCCATCTTGCCAATATTCAAATGCTCACTGTTATTTCTCCTCCTTTTATATGCATGAAAGATTATGTTGCCTAGCCCCTTGTCACTTCTCTCCATTAACTAGGCAAGACTATTTGACTGGTCTTGACTCCAGTCATTTGACTCCATGAACTAGGCAAGACTATTTGACTGGTTCCTAGGCAAATAAATGGCCATTACTGAGGGTGGGTGTGCTGTTTGGGGGCTGAAGAATTCAGCCTAGGCTCCTTTGAGCTCCTGTTGCCCTCTCCTTTGCTGCTGTTAAGATAAAGGTGCCAGAAGTAGATGGAACTGTACATGGTGGTAAGCTTGCATATGCAGGGCAGCTGCCTCAGAGAGTGGCCTGAACTCACCACTGATTTTGTGTGCCCAAGAAATAAACTCTGACTGTGTTATGCCACTGAGATTTCTGGTGCTATTTGTCAAAGCAGCATAACAAATCCTGACCTTACCTATATGTCATAATTCAAGATAAGGCTTCTTTGATCATTACTTTGAAGTGGACCTTTCTTTCACTGCACATCTAAAAATCATATGAACAAATTTTTATTTTTTTAGATGCAGGTTAGAAATTTCTGTGCAGGAAGAATCAGCTCTATTGAAAAGAATCTTTAATAAACTTAGGGTTGAAAAATAGGGTTTAAAAGAAATCTTCCAGATGTGTGTGTCTAATGACAGCCAAGTATCTTGTCAAAGCAGGAAGCTACTCAGCTTAAATGGCTGAGAAATTGCATTGAGAGCTGCCTAAGAGAAGAGAAGTGACTAAAGTTAGGGAAGTAGGTCCAGGAAGAGATGGTAAAAAGGTAACTTTTCAAGTGATATGTATACTGTGTAATGCAACACTTCCCCATGACACTAAAAAACCTTCAATGAAACTACAGAATTCACAAAATCCTTAGATTTCTCAAGGAAGCTGATGAAGGGGCTGCAAACTTGGTTAGCATTATGTCTGTGTTGGTTTTAAAGAGATTCACTTTTTGCAGTCAAAGGAGTCAGCTGACACCTGAGTCACACTGCATTTGTATTTTTCATGTAAGAGAAATACGCATTACAATATTTGCATTATAGATACTGGGGGGTAAGGGAGTAATATCCTCAACAAAAGGAACTATATTTCTTGTGACTCTTTGTTCCGCATGTAGCTAACTCAAAAGGTATAGGGGAGGATCTCAGTGAAAACCCATGGATTGAATAGATGATTGGTACCGATCAAAACCAGTCCACTCCAATTTGTGTTCTCATATTGAAATGTAAACTAGCCATAATTTACTTTTTGTTTATTTTAATGTTTTGCTGAAGGCATGTAAGAATAGTCTGTATTTCACTTGTACGCAGTAGCAAATATTTTAAGTCCCCATCAGCCACAACCTTGCTAATTAGACATTGTTGTATTTCTTCTCTTCGCCTGCATCTTTAACTACATTTAATTATCTGAATTTTCTCAGTACGAAGAAAAAGAGCTCCCACAAAGGGTGAGAATTGAGAGGAAATGTAGATAAAAATGAATTTCACTATCTCACTTCCAGTTTATCTACTCTGTCATCAACATTAAAGTCCTGTTTTTGTCTCTTCAGAAAACCACATGACATTTGAGAATCTTCTCCTCTACTGCACAAATTTCAAAACCATCTGGAACACCTTCCTTCCTTCCTTCTCTCCACCTCCCTGCTCGTCCATCCTTTTCTTCAAATATGAAAGTGTTTTTTCCTTATTTGGCTGGCTCTTCCTATGCTTCTGAGCTTGTACATTTTTATCTTAATTCTTTGGTTATTGGTAGGTATTTCTATGCAAGCAAACTTGTACATATACAGAAACATTTGAAATAAATAATACTTAGAAATAAATGCCCTTTGGTGTATGTTAAAAATGAAGAACTGCCTTTTTCTAATTTCACATATTAATGCAAAGTAAAAAGGGCAAAGGTCACCAAACCAGTGTGTGCACACAGGAGGAAGCTCTCGCACCCCTCATACACAGCTATTTTTAAGTTAGCGTGTTTGTGCTCTCCCTCAGGAAGACTTGTGTCTGCTCTTTGTTAGCAAATCAAACTCACTGCTATAATGTTTGAAGATCTTCCTATAATTAAACAATGCAAATTTCAGCTACTTATGACTTAATACTCCAGAAAAATGTTTTGTCTTTTTTTGGCTGATTACTGCAAAAAAAAAAAGTACAAATGTCATAAACTGACGCGGGGCCCTGGTCTTCTAATATTTCACTTATTTGTTAATAGGTGGAGAATCTGAGATTATTGACAATGACTCTATAAAAATCTAGATATATATCCTGTCATGTTTACAAAGAATGAGTCTCTGGTTAAAATTCTTAAATATAATAGAATTTTGCTTCAAAGTGCAGACACCATCATGTGCGTCTCCTTCTCGGACACACAGACGCACACACCCTGCAGGAAATTAACAGTATGCCCACAATTTGAAGTCTGGATTTCGGCAGCACCTTTTGCTATACAAACTAGTGGAAGTGTCCACATTACTGTCCCCCACACACAAAGAAAGTGATCCCCTTTTAGACAAGGGGCTTCTGACACTTGTCTTTATTGCCCCATCATAAATTCATAAAGGGATGTCTGCTGCAACCAGTTGGCAAGTTCGCTGCATAAACATCAACACCAATTTAATGACTTGTGTACACATCGTAAACTAGAGAATCTTTATACAAAGAAATCAGATAAATCAAACATGAGCTGAGGCTTAGGGGGAGGCAATTAAAGCTTTAGGTTAAGATGGCTGTGGGAGGGCACCGTGTCACATTAGAGCAGATAATGAAAAATGTGTCAGCGTAACTACAGTATGTGTAATTAAATTAATTAGTAATATTAAATGTGTTTAAAGCAACATATCTCCAACAGATAAATAGATAAGAAACACTCAGCAGTTTTAATTTTCCCATTATACGTGTTCAAACAATAGGCAAAAGAAACTCAGAAACTTCCTATGTAGGGTTGATAAAAATAAAATGGTGGTGGGGGTGGGATGGGAGGATGTAAAGTTGATTTACCTGCCTCTGGGTAATAACAGGAAAAAGGAATAATCAGAACATAAAAACCTTGTTTGGCTATATTTCATTTCCTACAGCATTTTGAAATGGGTTGGCACCAAAACATTCTAATACCTTGAAGGTTGGTATACAGGACCTTTAAGGCACTTTGTTCTCTGAGCAAGTATTTACAGCCAATTTCTAAGAAATGCTTAAGCATCACCTGGTAATACAAATTTTAAAATTATATTAAAAACACCCAAGGAGATTTCTACTGAACAAAAATTAGATTGCCTATATGCCAAAGCTCCGCATCAGCTGAAAGTTGAAAGCTAAATATGGCCGTAAGAAATTGTCTTGGAACTTCCAAAGTTCTGGGGCCAAATTCAGCTCTGTATTACTTGTATGCCTTGTTACATAAAAAAAAAAGTCTGTTCCAGTGATAGCAAGCGTCCCATTTATTCATCTCAAAGGCAGTAAGATCCTAGAACGGAGCCTTCATAACACAAAATGCTTTTAAGTTCTCCCTGAGGGGAACACAATATACACAATGTATGTAAAAAGAAGGAAAATGAAAGCTAAGTATTCCAGTTAAGGGTCAGAAATCAATATTTCTTTAACAGCCTAAGCAACATGCATTACTCTTAATATAAATCCTTCAGAGACTTCACATTCTTCATAAAGGGGGATTTTCACATAATTGGGGTTGAGAGGGGCAGACTCTGCCAGCCCAGCATAGCTTGTATTGTGGCAAAGTGAAAAGGGATGTA
Organism: Loris lydekkerianus; assembly: GCA_963574355.1. Classification (NCBI taxonomy): domain Eukaryota; kingdom Metazoa; phylum Chordata; class Mammalia; order Primates; family Lorisidae; genus Loris; species Loris lydekkerianus. The sequence continues at coordinate 55,290 of CAUYPK010105499.1, forward strand.
TTTGGACAGCATTTCGCTGTCTTGTCCTCCTCGGTTAAGACTCCTTAACCCAAGTGTCCAAGTGCAGAGGAACAGGTCAGTAAACTGCAATGCATAGCAGGGGACAGGACAAAGACATTGCAACACCAAGACCATGTGGACAGAAAAGTATCTGAACATAAAACTAACGGTATCAAGAGAATAAGAATATGGTTTTTTTTGGGGGGGGGGTGGCAAAACTTTTTTATGATGTTCTGTTATGTCATCAATAAGTTTTTATAAATAAACACTTCTGTTCATTTCAGTAACACAAAGCTACGGTAGGAAGAGGATGAACATTAAGTGGTTAAGTATAACTAAAAGGACTGAGTTAAAAAAATAAAAGAAGACATACCCTTCCTAGTCTGTAGGTGTTAACTTTGGCCCTCCTGGAATTGGCACTCCATACTGAAGCCAAAGTGATTGATGCAAAGGACCCACGTGATCGTGTCACTCTACTGCTTGACATGCGTCAGTGGCTTTCTGTTACTTTCGAGCTAAAGACCAAATGTTTACTGTGGCCACCAAGGCACCAGGTGATCTGGGGTGCAAGCCCGCAGCGTCACATTGCACCTCTGTCAATACCGCTCTCTCCTCTTCATCTGCATTACTCTCTCATAGCTCAGCCATGCTTTCTCCTGCCACAGCGCCTCGGCACAGGCGGGTCCCGGTCTTTATCCTGCACCTTACCTCACAGTCCCCAATGTCCACATCTTCCTGCTTCAGCGCTCAAGTGAATTGATGCTGACTTTTCCCTCTTCCTGGAGACTTCCCAAGCTCCCTGGGACTCTCCTTTGGGCACTTACCCCAGGTGTCCTTTTACCAGGCTGTCAACGCCACAAGGGCAGCAGCTGCAGGACTCTGTGTATCCACCACTGTCTCTCCAGTGCCTTGCATAGAAGGTGGCTCACATGGTAAATACTTGATAAAGATTTGTGGAATGAATGAGTGCACGCATGTCAAAATGAAATTAAGTTCCTAAAAAAGCCAACAAAAACAATTTTGAGTTACTTCTAAGCACCTTGAAATTAAATCATAAATCAGAGGCTGTATCAATCTAGCCACTGCCTCATGGATAGGACTGAATGAGTCAATGGTGGTTGGTAAGGCCCAACCAAAGAAGCAGGAAAGGATCATCAAATATTCTATGACTCACAGGATCCTTAATACATGGTACAGATGCACCTGTGCTAGATGCTATGATTGTGCATGGCTGTCTTCCCTGGCAGAGCTGACAGAGAAGTGTTTATTTTCCTGTTCTTTCCTTCTTCCAGTGGTGTATTCCCCCATCGTTTAAAGGAGTTCTACAAAAACTGCTCACCATTACCCTTTCTCCTGGTTTCCAAATGTCCTTAATTTTACCAGGGTTTAAAATTCAAGTCTGTAACAACTCTCTTTTTTACTAAAGCAGAATTTAGATATGATTCAATTGTAGACGATTCATAGAGCTACGTTTTTCTGTGTACCATCAAAAAGAATGAAGCAATTCCCTGATTCCTGATTTTGAAACCAATTCCCCAGATCTACAAATCTGTTGACACTTCCTCTATAGCTTAGTACTGAGAAAAGATTTAGTACTTAGTAAACCATCTTTTAAATCACTGAAGTATATGTTGGAATTAATCTGAATTTGTACATACTCTTTGTACTTCACAATATACATCAACACAGCTGTAGAGAAAAGGCTAACCTTAGTTTTCACTTGACCACTGCAAAGTCATGGGATCTCTCTGAGCCTTTGTTTGCTTATCTATAAAATAGGTGAATAGTAACTACCTTATTGGTCATGAGGGTGATTAAATAAGAAAATAATAGCATCATGCCTTACAGCTGTGGAGAATTTACAACTACAAAGCATAAAAATGGTTCTGGTAAGTTTGAGGATGTGCACACACAGCTTTGCAAAGAAGCAAACCACAGAAAGACCTTTTCCGGGGCTTCTCTCTGGTCACCTCTGGCACCAGACCTTGTGCCCCAATAGCAAGATTTCTGTTTCAAAATGTCTCAGGAGGAAACAGTTAAAGACGTTCTTTGGTTAAGCACAAGGATTCTTATTTGGTCATGGCTGCTTTTTCAAAGCTTCCATCTGCGTTCTTAAAATAGGTGAAAGAAAAGAAGGTATAAAACTGTAGACTTAAGAGTTTAGAACTTTGGTGCTGGAAAATGTTTGTTATAAAATAAAACCCTAGAATGAATAAAACCCCAAATCCATCTATTTTAAAGCATCAAATCAGTATGTGAAATATCATCTATAAATAGAAAAATCAGGTTTGGTGCTTTGCACATAATAAAAAATTCAAAATGAAGAAAATGATTGGCGTGATGATGCTTAAATGTTAAAACATTAACACTATAGAAATGTAATTGTATTTTGAGTTTAAAAAAACCTAAAAACTAATGGCATTGTTTTCCTATCATTAAAACATGCTGATACTCCATTTGAAATGTATGTGAGCTATATGGGCACTTATAAATCCTCTGATTTCTAAAACTGTTCTTTTGATGCTTAGAGACAGTATATACCTTGTTGTGTATGGATATCTGTTAGAATTTATAATTACATACATCTAAACAATTAATTCAGTAATATTTCAGATCGGTTTTCCCTTCATCATTTTCCAGATATCATGCCCTAAGAGCAATTTTTACCTTTGCTTTTAAAATCACCTTAATAAAAATGAGACACTTTTCCTTTTCCTAGAAGTTTGAAGAGCATCACCAAAACTGCAGATAAAGATGAATTCCTGTCTGGTTATTTGGTATTGTGCAATGCATGCTATTCATTATTTAGGAAAATTCTGGATCAGGGCTGACATTGACTCTAAAATTTTATCTTTTAAAACACCAAATGTGTTTCCTTCCCACCAAGCCACTAACGTTGACTTGAGTAAGATCAGTGTGTCCCGCTATTGTAACATTTTTGTTCACACTCCAAAACCAAATTGTTTGTGTTCTAAAAATTAAATCATTTTAAGTTTATTAGTATTTCAATGATTTTCCCATATTCTTTCAAATTCCCAAACTGTTGGAGAGCTATGACATTATGACATGCCAAGTTAATATCTACATATGAAAAACAGAAGCTGAGATGTGGCTCTTGTCTGTAATCCAGCACTCTGGAAGGCCAAGGCAGGTGGATCCCTCGCGCTCAGGGGTTTGAGATCAGACTGAACGAGAACAAGACTCTGTCTCTACTAAAAATAGAAAAATAGTGCCCATAGCTCAGCCACATGTGTTTGAACACAACCTGGGCCTGCTAAGTAACAATGACAACAACAACAACAACAAATAGCTGGGCATTGTGGTGGGCATCTGTAGTCCCAGCTACTTGGCAGGCAAAGGCAAGAGAATCACTTAAGCGTTTGAGGTTGCTGTGTGCTGTAACGCCGCCTCACTCTACTGAGAGTGACATAGTGAGACTCTGTCTCAAATAAAAAATAAATAGAAAATCTAGCCAGTGGTTGTGGCAGGTGCCTGTAGTCACAGCTACTCAGGAGGCTGAGACAAGAGGATCACTTGAGCCCAAGAGTTTGAGGTTGCTGTGAGCTGTGATGCCACGGGACTAAATTCTAGGGTGACTGAGCAAGACTCTTGTCTGGAAAGGAAGGAAATAAGGAAAGAAGGTGGGAGGGAGGGAAGGAGGGAAAGAAGATAGGGAGGGAGTCATTTAATCATGCTAAAATTAGATTTTATCCTCTCAGGCTGACCCTCACCCTACCTTATACTTTTTGGATGTTTAAATTGATGGCTTTGACTGCATGAGTTGACGTCACCTGTAAGCTGAAGTCAGTATCAGGCAGACATGGTGGGAGGAACCAAGTCCTCCTATTAAATCACCATGCTGTGGTGAGTTAAGAACAGAACAGGCTTTTCTGTCTTTGGCTTTCCGGGGGTTTGTGGGTGAGAAAGTAACCGAGTGCAGCAAAGACACACCCATCAGATTTGCTCTTGGAACCTTCTGCATGCCAATCAGGGCAAAACACTTTTTTAATATTCCTGCTAACATGGACCCAAGAGAGAAGAGTCAGTTTTATATTTACCCCAAGATCAAAATATCAAGAGATGGGAAATCCCTTTATAGAACAATCTTATTATCAAGGCTAAGGCAGCACCTGGGGAATTAATAGCTGACATACCTCATTTTAAACATCTACCATATGTTCGTGGAAAATATAGCCATGTTACTTATCACTTTCTGTTTTCATTTCACTAGTTTATGTTTTGCCTTGAATAAAAACTGCATGAAAACACAGTCTTACATTCCCAGGTATACATCCCCTCCACCAAATAGCTCAATAACATTTTTAGTGTTTTATTTATGCCAACGAAAATGCTCCTCAAATCAGTACAGGGTGAACTGCTTGAAGAAAGCCGTTTGAGTTCCAGGACACTGAAGTCTTTCCTAACATCACTCAGCAGACACTCCAAACAGCCTGTGACTGCCTTGTTCCCTTCTTAGTTTTTAAATCATGTATCTGTGTCTCAGTGTTCTTTAAACTTATTCAAAGTAGAATCATGAAACTTCCGAAGGCAAAGCAGTGCATTCATGAAAACTAAGGTGTTTTTTTTTTTTTTTTTTTCCCCAGAGATCCACGATTTTACTGAACACCTATCATATGCTAAGGGCTGCATACAACATACTACTACACACACAGCTATATACACACACTCCCTGCATCCATTTGCCCCTTCTTGATGACACTCTGAGATCAATATTACCAGCTCCATATTACAGACACTGGGCCGCTGAGAAGGTAAGTTTGTGCTCCAGGTTACACAGCTAGTGTGTGGTAGTGCTAGGAACCAAATAGGTTTGGTTTTATTTCATGGAACGGTTTGTTGTTTTGGCCACTACACAATAGGCAATGTCTCTGTGCATAGCCACTCCAAGGGTGAGTCCAAGGTGATATGATATTAAGACAAAAGAAATAAGTTCAAGAGATCTACTGGACAATCTGGTGGCTACAGTTAAGAACAATGTACCATGTACTTGAGAATGGCTGAGTATACATTTTAAGTATGATTGCCACAAAATTTAAGAATATGATGTGATAAATACATTAATTAGCTTCTACATTATCTCACATGTATACCTATTTCAAAACATCATGAGGTACATCATAAACATGTATTTTTATTTTTCCATTAGAATTTAAAAAATAATTTCCATAAAACTTTGTATAAACTAATAAAATATACATTAAAAGGAAAAGAGAAGTAATTGTAAACTGATTTATAAAGAGAAGAAAGCACTGGAAATGCCAGCGGTTGAGAGAGGCGCCTTGTGGGCATAACTATTAACACATTCATACGTACATGTTCACACACACACATCACGGGAAACATCAGTTCTTAAAAACGATGACGTACCAGAGCTGATGGGGACTGAGATGGGGACTGAGGGCGCTGTACCTTCCTGGCTAGAAACTCAGTAGGAGATCTAAGGGTTGAAACGGAATTGCTTATAAATTTTCTGAAAGTAATTAACAGATAGGGTAGAAAATGATCATTTTCGTTTGTTTTCTAATATGATCAACAGAGACATGTAATTCAATTCAATTCAAATTAACGTATGTATCACATCACATACTTATATTTTGATGGCTAAGTCATCTGTAAGAAGAAATATTAACAACATCTACATCATAGAGTTGTTATACTAAAGAAAATAATTCTTGGTAAAGTACTTAATAGCACAGTGCCTGACACACAGTCAACTTGTAATATTAATAAATACCAATAAATAGGCCTGGCGCTCATAGCACAGTGGTTATGGCACCAGCCACATACACGGAGGCTGGCAGGTTCTAACCTGGCCCGGGCCAGCTAAATAATAAAAAATAGCCAGGTGTTGTGGCGGGTGCCTATAGTCCCAGCCACTTGGGAGGCTGAGGCAAGAGAATCACTTAAGCCCAAAAGTTTGAGGTTGCTGTGAGCTGTGACGTCATAGCACCCTACCAAGGGTGACATAGTGAGGCTCTGTCTCAAAAAAATAAAATAAAATAAAATAAAATAAAATGAAATGAAATAAAATAATAAATATCAATAAATATCAACACATCATAGAATAGCCAAAAGGGTGCAATGCGTTACTATAAAAGCTGATATATAAGGAAGGAGACTTTATTTGTAGAACTCCCTATTTCTAATTCCATAGGTAAAATTTAGGGAAACCTGATTGATCCTTATCTTCTGGAATGATTTCTAGCAATCAGGGCTTTACTAGTCACACAGGTAAGTACATTCAGCATCTAAAGTCTAACCAGAGGACAGTCTCAGCAAGCAACCCTAATCTACTCCATTCACCATTTACTGATCAACTATTATGTACCAAATTCTGTGCTTAGGACTCAATAACCCATGTTGAAAAGTTATCCCCTTATCCCTCAGGAAGAACACAGCTCTACAAGGATGCGATTTTAACATGTAACAAACTCTGATAAGCAGTTCTCTTTTGCTGAAACTGTGGGCTAAAGGTACATCTTCTGTAATTGGCAAGATGATACATTACACACAAAAACTTAACAATTAATCCATGATTCTTCCTGGCAACGCAAATCTGTTTCTCGTCTTGAGGCCGATTTCCTTGGCATTTACAACAACAATAATAGTAAGGATTAACCTTTTGTTACGTGTGTAATATGTGCCAGAGACTGTGTGTTGGGCGATTTACATGTCTGCTAATCCTGAGAGCCATTTCCAGATGCAGGATGGGGAGGTGTTAAATGACCTGCCTGCGGTGACAAAGTCAGTGATAACAGAATCTAGAGGAGATGAATCAGGCCCGGCTGGCTCCAGGACCTGTGCCCTTACCATCGTACCACACCAGCGTTGGTATTGCAGGCACTGAAGTGTGTTTTTTATTGACTTTTTGTTTCTTAAAAGAATCATTTTATTTTGAAATGTTAAGAAAATGTGCTAATTATCCAAATATGCAGGTTTGTTATAGAAGACTTAAGAGAGACAGAAGGACCCTAAGAAAACAAATTAAGCATCGAATAGTTCCCCACGCAGAAAGGGCACAGCAAGTATTTTGTGTATTACCTCGCTAAGCTGTTCCTGTACATACTTGAGTTTGTATGATTTTTGCCAAAAAAATGTGTTTATACTGCTTGTACTCTTTTCTAACTTGCTTTCTAAAAAATGTATGAACATTTTCCACAATCAATAAATATACATCTGTGTTACATTCTTGATGGCTGCATAATATTCTAAAATATCAACTCATTACATTGGCAAATTTGTCTCCAACGACTAGGCAGATTGCTTTCAAGGTTGTGGCTAAAATAGACAACATCGAAATCAATATCTACCTCCTTTTTGTTCATTTGATTATTCACTTTTTAGGAAAATTGCTCGAGGTGGAAATGGAAGGTCAAACGTATGCATTTTTTGAGGTTGTTGATTCTCCCGAAAAGCTGTACAGATTGAGGATTCCTAATCTGAAAATCAGAAATCCGAAATGCCCACCAAATTTGAAACTTTTAGAGTGCTGACATGCTACAAATAGGAAATGCCACACCTTACCTTAGGTGATGAGTCTCAGTCAGAACACAGTGGAAACTTTGTGTTGTGCACAAAATTATTAAAACCATCGTACAGAAGTGCCTTCAGGCTATGGGCATAACAAGTGTATGAAACATAAATAAATTTTGTGTTTAGATTTGGGTCCCATTCCCAAGATAGCTCATTATGTACCAGCAAACATTCCAAAATCTGAAAAACATCTGAAATCCAAAACACTTCTGGTCCCGAGAATTTCAGACACAGGATGCTCAACCCATATTCGTGCAGACACTTCCCAGCACGTGATGTTCTTGCCCTACGTCCTTGATAACACTGGTGCGGTCATCTGTTTTGATGTTTGCCAATCTGATAGGTGAAAATGGGCATCATTTTAATTTTTACTTCCTTGAGTACTAGCAAGTGTAAACATTTGTTTTTCCTGGTTACTGATCATTTGCTTCTTTCACTAATGAATTAGAGTGGAGATACATCAGACACATGTTTGATCACACTGTATACACTCAGCTACATAATCATTTATATGCACTTGAAGTTTTTCTCAAGTTATATTTTATATAATTTTCTTTCTTATATATAGTCTACTACATTTTATATTTATTAATATGTATTGCCCTAAAGGATTATATACAAAACCCTTACATAATATGGATGTTACTGGCAATTTAGGAGATTTCCTTAATATATCTTTAAAAATTATTCATTTTTCATTTTATGCTTTAATTCAGAGTATTTATGAAAAAGATTTGCCTCACCACATTTAGAAAAAGAAGATGTGCCTCTACAGTGTTAAACTTCTAATTCATTTGGGGGGGGGATAGTTTTTTCTAATTTATTTATAAGAGCTCTCTGCATATCAAAACTATTAACCCCTACTTAATCACATATTTATTGTGAATATATCCCTTCAGTTTGTCATTTATCTTATAATGTTGCTTATGATGTCTCTTGCCATAATGTAAACAAAAGGAGGTAAAGTCTCCATCTTTCTTTAAGGCTGCATAATATTCCATGGTATACATATACCACAATTTATTAGTCCATTCGTGGATCGATGGGCACTTGGGTTTTTTTCCATGACTTAGCAATTGTGAATAGGGCTGCAATAAATATTCTGGTACAAATATCTTTGTTGTGATATGATTTTTGGTCTTCTGGGTATATGCACAGTAGAGGAATTACAGAATTCAATGGTAGGTCTATTTTTAGATCTTTAAGTGTTCTCCATATATCTTTCCAAAAGGAATGTATTAATTTACATTCCCAACAGCAGTGTAAAAGTGTTCCCTTTTCTCCACATCCACGCCAACATCTCTGGTCTTGGGATTTTGTGATATAGGCTAGTCTTACTGGAGTTAGATGATATATCAAAGTAGTTTTGATTTGCATTTCTCTGATGATTAAAGATGATGAGCATTTTTTTACATGTCTGAAGACCTCACACCTGTCTTCTTCAGAGAAGTTTCTCTTCATATCCCTTGCCCAGCCTGTGATGGCATCCCTTGTTCTTTTCTTGCTAATGTGTTTGAGTTCTCTGTGGATTCTGGTTATTAAACCGTTGTCAGAGATATAACCTACAAATATCTTCTCCCAATATGTGGGCTATTTGCTTGCTTTACTTACTGTGTCCTTGGCTGTAAAGAAACTTTTTTGTTTGATCAAGTCCCAGTAGTGTATTTTTGAACCTGCTTCAATTGCCTGGGGGTTCCTCCGTAGAAAATACTCGCCCAGACTGATTTCTTCAAGGGCTTTTCCTGCACTCTCCTCTAGTATTTTTATAGTTTCATGTCTTAAGTTTAAATCTTTTCTCCATTGAGAGTCAATTTTGGTTAATGGTGAAAGGTGTGGGTCCAGTATTCTGCAGGTTGCCAGCCAGTTCACCCAGCACCATTTGTTAAATAGGTAATCTTTTCCCCACTGAATGTTTTTAATTGGCTTGTCAAATATTAAATAATTATAAGTATCTGGTTCATCCCTTAGTTCTCTATGCTGTTCCAGACATCTGCTTCTCTGTTTTTGTGCCAATACCACGCTGTTTTGATCACTATGGATTTGTAGTATAGTCTGAGGTCTGGTAGTGTAAATCCTCCTGCTTTGTTTTTATTTTTGAGTAGTGTATTGGCTATTCGGGTTTTTTTCTTATTCCATATAAAATGAAGAATTGTTCTTTCAAGGTCTTTAAAATATGACAATGCAGCTTTAATAGGGATTGCATTGAAATTATACAGTGCTTTGGGAAGTATGGACCTTTTAACAATGTTGATTCTTCCCAGCCATGAGCATGGTATGTTTTTCCATTTGTTAACATTTTCAGCTGTTTCTTTTCTTAGAGTTTCATAGTTCTCTTTATAGAGATCTTTCATGTACTTTGTTAGATAGATTCTCAAATACTTCATCTTCTTTGGCTCTACTGTGAATAGGATAGAGTCCTTAACTGTTTTTTCAACTTGACTATTGTTTGTATATATAAAGGCTACCGACTTATGAGTGTTGATTTTGTAACCTGAGATGGTGCTGTATTCCTTGATCACTTCTAAGAGTTTTGTAGTGGAATCCCTAGTGTTTTCCAGGTATACAATCATATCATATGCGAATAGAGAAAGTTTGATCTCTTCTGACTTTATATGTATACCTTTGATTGCCTTTTCTTCCCTAACTGTGGTGGCTAAACCTTCCATTACAATGTTAAAAAAGAGTGGGAACAGTGGGCAGCCTTGTTTCATTCCTGGTTTGAGAGGAAATTATTTCAATTTAATTCCATTCAATATGATATTTGCTGTGGGTTTGCTGTAGATAACCTCTATCAGATTAAGAAATGTCCCTTCTATACCAATTTTCTTAAGTGTTCTTATCTTGAAGGGATGCTGGATATTACCAAAGCTTTTTCTGCATCGATTGAGAGAATCATCTAGTCTTTGTTTTTTAATTTGTTTATGTGCTGAATTACATTTATAGATTTACGTATCTTGACCCAGCCTTGAGATACTGGGATAAAACTAACTTGGTCATGGTGTACAATTTGTTTGATGTGTTTCTAGATTCTGTGTGTTTGGATCTTGTTAAATATATTTGCATCTATATTCATTAGTGATATTGGTCTATACTTTACTTTTCTTGTTGGGTCTTTTCCTGGTTTGGGGATCTGGGTGATGTTTGCTTCATAGAATGTGTTGGGTAGTCTTCCTTCTTTTTCTAACTTTTGGAAAAGGTTGAGTACTATAGGTGCTAATTCTTCTTTAAAGGTTTAGTAGAGTTCTGACGTGAAACCATCTGGTCCTGGGCTTTATTTTTTAGGGAGGTTTTGTATGGTTGAAGCTCTTTCATAACTTCAGGCCTGTTCAACATTTCCACTTGATTCTTGTTAATTCTTGGAAGGCAACATGCTTCCAAGTATCAGTCAATTTTCTTCAGATTGGCATATATCTGAGAATAAGTTTTATTGTAATATTTATTAAGAATTTTTTGGATTTCTGAGGAGTCTGTTCTTATTTCACCTTTGTCGTTTTTGATTGATGAAATTAGAGATTTCACCCTTTTTTTCCTGATTAGGTTGGTGAATGGTTTATCTATTTTATTGACCTTTTCAAAACACCAGCTTTTTGATTTATTGATCTGTTGTATTATTTTTTTGTTTTCAATTTCATTTAATTGTGCTCTAATTTTTTTTTTCTTCTACTGCGTTTGGAGTTGGAATGTTCTTCCTTTTCCAGTTGCTTGAGATGTCCCATTAAGTTATTAACTTCCCTTTCTGTTCTCTTGAGGAAGGCTTGCATTGCTTTAAATTTCCCACTTAGAACTGCCTTTGCATTGTCCCAGAGGTTCTGATAGTTTGTGTCTTCATTTTTTTTTGTTTCAAAAAATTGGCAATTTCTTTCTTAATCTCATCTCTGACCCAGCTATCATTCAGCATAAACTTATTTAACTTCCATGTTTTTGTATGAGTATGCATATTCCTGTTGTTCCTCAGCTTAAGTCTTATTCCATGGTGATCCGAGAAGATGCATGGAATAATTTCTATTCCTTTAAATTTACTGAGGTTAGACTTGTGACCTAAAATGTGATCAATTTTGGAGTAGGTTCCATTGGCTAATGAGAAGTATGTGTATTCAGTTTTGTTGGTATGATATGTTCTGTAGATGTCTGCTAGATCCAAATGTTGGATGGTTAGGTTATAATCTAAAATTTCTTTGCTCAGCTTCTTGTTGGAGGATCGGTCCAACACTGCCAATGAAGTGTTGATATCTCTGACTTTTATGGAGCTGGAGGAGATCAAGTTTCTCATGTCTGTTAATGTTTCTCTTATAAATTGAGGTGCATTCTTGTTGGGTACATAGATATTAATAATTGAAATCTCATCATATCGAGTGTTACCTTTAACAAATATGAAGTGACCACTCTTGTCCTTTCTTAATTTTGTTGGTTTAAAGCCTATAGCATCTGCAAATAGAATTGCAACACCTGCTTTTTTCTGATTACCATTTGCTTGAAATATGGATGACTATCCTTTCACCCTGATTCTGTGTTTGTCTTTTAAGTTAAGATGTGACTCTTGTATGCAACAACTATCTGGTCTAAGTTTCTGTATGCAATCAGTCAACCTATGTCTCTTTAGAGGACTGTTTAAGCCATTCACGTTAATGGAGAATATTGATAAGTCTGGTAAAATTTTGGGTATAGAGTTTTTCAAATGTCTGGTGGACATTTTTAATCCTTTCACCAGTGTGTAAGTTGGAGTAAGCCACTGCTCTTGGCCTCTATCCTTTAGGGGGTTGTGAGGCCTACCAACTTCAAGCACTTGATGGAGTCTGGGAGTGTTCACTCAGTTCCAGCCCCACCCTTAATTTATGTTACTGGCTGAACAGAACTACCCTGTGGGAGTTTGTTTCTGAGTCTGCAGAGCCCTTGCTGAATACCTCTGCAGAGGAGAGGCTGACGCGATTTTTCAGAACCTGTGCCTTAGGCCCTGTCTTTACTCATGCTGGTTTGTGTTTGTAGGACAGTTAGATGGTATCTATAGCTTATTGACCTCATTTTTCTATAGGCAGATAATCCGCTGAGGGCTAGTTGCGTCTTAGGCTCAGTAGAGTAGTCTTTTGGATCAGCCCCACTATAGGAGTTTCCCAGCTCTGGGAGTGCGTTTTCTAATCCCCACACTCCACCCAAGCTAGTACCACCTCTTGAAAACTCTATACTAATGGGGCCTGTGTTTCAGTCCCAGATCTGATCCATGGTGGTTGCCATCTGAAAACATGCCCACCTCATCTGATTGCTCAGGGAAACAGGATGATGTGGCTATGGGATATCTGAGAGTGGGCCTTGTTATTGCTAAAGACAGTACTGCTCTGCATCTTGTGGCACCAATACTCCTTTGTGATTCCTTCTTAGGCAACCGTCATCTTCTCACCCTTGTGTTGTAGAATTGGCAGTGTCCAGCTGCAGTCCAGGTCCTGTTTACTCCTCTTGAGCAGAGTCACCCAGAGTCTGGACTCCTCCGGGCCAGTCCTTCAGACCTCAGAGTGAGAGTGGAAAGGAGTGCTTGGAGCTCAGGGTTGCAGGTTGGAACACCTTGACAGGTTGGAACTCATTGACAGCAAATGAGTAAATAGACATATACAAAGTGTATGAGACACATTAGCCCATAGATATGGAAATAAACAGAGTCACATAGAAAACAGACAACACCCACGACACCAGCAACATAAAAACAAGTGCAATAAAAATAGTGATGTTTGTAAAATAATTTTCTAAAAAAAGGCAAAAAAGTGGTGTTTGTGAAAAAGTTAAAAGAGAAGAAAGGATAAATTAAAATGAGAAAAAATATAAATAAAAATATATATCTATTTAAAAAGTAACAATAAAAAATTAACAAAAGCTCCTTCAAGTAACTGGTGGGGAAAATACAGAGTACAAGAACAAAAACAAACACACAAAATAAACAAACAAACAAAAAAAAAAACAACAAAAAAGCAAAACAAAACAAAACAAAAAAAAAAGTCAGGCACCGTCTACAAAAAAGTTGTTCTTCTATGTAGAAATATACTTTTGTATGTATGATGTAAGCTTCAGCTTTCATAGGAATATAATCAAACTGCTATATACTTCCCGGACACCAGGTGGCGCTGTGTGCAGTTCCCAGACTTATACCTGATTAACAGTTTATACTGTTACCATGGTAACCGCCTTCGATGGCCAATGGCCATTTTGGATTTTCTGTAAAAGTTTGTCACCCAAGTAATGTGAAACCTCAGTTATTTTGCTCTACACAGTACTCGTGACAGACCTTCCCACTCAGTGCAGGAGTCCACACTTCTCAAATCATTCCACCCTGCTCCCAGTTTCTCCTGCAACCTGGCGAGTATAATCGGCCCTGGGGGTGGGGTGGGGAAGGTGCTGCTTTATTCGCCTCTGGGTTGGAGCTGGCTTGTGCAGCTTGCGTGGTTGGTGTGGTGGGATACAGTTTCCATGGTGGGAGGACTTAGGGACCTTATTCTGATTTTTATGATTCAAAGTTTCCCTTTTTGATTTGGACCAGCCAGTTAGCAGGCCAGGCTGAATTGCCAACCCCCTCCAGCCTTCCTCAGCAGGAATGTTGTGGTTTTACTCAATCCCTGCTTGTCTGGGGGAGGGCACCCGTCCTTAGTTCAAAATGACTGTTTCCCTGGTGTGCTCCCTTCTGTTGTCCAGCAGGTTGCCTGGTTCCCATGGTTTTGAGTGGCTCTCCTTTCCGACGCCTCTCTCAGTTCAGGAACAAATATTTGTTCATTTGATTTTATCAGCATTTGTAAACTGTTGCCCTCCATAAGGGAGAGGCCTGTTGGCCAGCTCAGCCATGCAGGGAAGAATCTCTACAGCAGAGTCTGTGGTTTTAAATTACCTTTCAGATACAGCAGTTTGCCACTTCACTGAGCGTCTCCAGCTGAGCATCTCACACCAATAACCCACAGTCAGGGGAAGTCCAGATACCCTTTCCTCTCTCCTGATGGCTCAGGACGGGTGGGCGACACATCTGTCCTATCCACCATCATTGTTTCCCACCTCAGTGTGCAATTTGATTATTTTTTATAATTTTTTTTTATCAGTTATGCTCAATACTGACACCTCTGACCTTTCTTGATTAGTGAGATTTCTTTCTCAGAAAAACATTTAATCCATTTGTACTCTGCCATTCTATTCCTGGCATTATCCCCATAAACTTTGACTAACATGTATCTGATTTCATTTCCACTCTTGTTTTTTCACTTCTACTCTTGCCATGTTTAACAAGATATGAAATTATTGTTCATTGCTCTACTTCAGGGGTGGCGAACAAGTTCGCCACGAAGAGCCAAAATTTTAAACTGTGAGAGTCAGAGAGCCACACCACGCAGTGACCTGCCAAAACAAACACTCACACAAAAGCATATAATTTTAACAATAATATATTAAACACATAATATAACATGCTCAGTCAGGTGT
>CAUYPK010105501.1:0-11849 GCA_963574355.1 Loris lydekkerianus
TGCAGCAGTGGAGTTCTGACATACTAGGCAAATTTTTGCAAGTTGCTGGGAATGACCTCCCCCTCTGCAAATGTTCAGGATGGGAGGAAGCCTTTTTGGAGTTTGCAGTTTTCAGGAGAAGTATTTTGTTTAATGGACAGCTTGGAAGAATGGGCAAATCCACACAGTGTGCAGCAGCCAGATTTCCGCATTGGTTGGAGTGGATTTGCCATCAGTTTGGCAGCGGTGTAGACAGGCATACCGGGAAGTCTCAGAAGCTAGGTGGCCATTGTGGGAAGGTCGGGAGAAGGTCATGAGGGTGGGCCTCTTACTGGGGCCCTAAGGCACGACCTTTTTAGCTCCACCTGCTGTGATCAGAACTCCACTCATGACAGGCTCAGGGATTCCTGCACCCCACAGGGGCTGTTGTCAGTGGGCACGATGAAACTTGCCTCTGAAGATTTCTGGAGAGTTTTAAGATCCCAACTTGGTGAGGTCTGAATGCTCAGGAGATAATCAGGTCATCATAGTGAAAACTTAAAGTGGGAAACCGGTCTATGCCTGGGAATTAGGGAGAGTTGAACAGTGGTGCTGTCCATCTCATAAAGGTACAGCGCCACCTGGTATCCCAACAGTAAATTGCAACGCATATACTGTCCTACTAAAGTAGGACCCTTCTGCCATATATATATATACTTTTATATATGAACATTTATAATTATTTTTAAAATTTTTAAATTTTTTCTTTTTTATGTTGTTATTAGTATTGTTCTTCTTTATTTTCCTTCTTGTATTTGTTGCTGAGTTTTCTTTTTGTTGGTTATCAGAGCTTTCTTTTTAATTTTGATGTACTAATTTTCTTGCTAATTTCTTTGGTTTGATCTTTTCTAAACTTTCATTTTTCCTTTCATCAAAAGCAAGGGATCTCACTTTTTTTGCTTACAGTATTTTAGCCTCATTAGTTGTCTCTCCCGATTTAATTCCTGTACATTGTCTCTTTGGATAGAGACTCTTCTACCTTTCTCATCTCTCCCACATAAGTTGCTTCTGCAACAGTTATGAAATCCCCTCCATTTTTTGTCTTTCTTTATTCCTATTCCTTCTCTCTCCTTTATATGATGTAACAGTACTTTTAATTTCATTTCCCTATTCTTATTTTATTATTATTTATTTCTTATTTTGATGAAAGCTGGGGTAACAAAGCTATGGTTTGGCAGGTAGGCCACAGCAGTAGTCTGTCTCAAGGAGGCCAGAGACTTTTCTGTCTTTGGCCCTAGGAAGAAAGTATTGTCAAGGCACACTCAAAAAATTTTCTATTTCTTTTTCATAATTACTTAATTTTTCCTTCTTGTTTTTTGTTTTTACACTTCTTCTTTTCTTCTTATTTTGTCAGAGGAAGAGTCTTGCTCTGCTTGAGCTTGTAAGGAGCACCTGATTTTGAGGAACCCAGCCAGCACAGCACTGCCTCCCCAAACCCTTGAGTTATCTCTGTGGCCAAAGAACAGTGAAGATCAATACAATTTTCTCAATCAAGCTGACCCTCTCTTCCTATACTTCTCTCCTATTCCTCAGTACTTTTCTTTTATTGCCCCTTCACTTCTTTTTATTTTTTTTTTTAGAGTTTAGTCTTTCCTTCTTTTTCTCCTCATTCTTTATTTTCCTTTTCTTTCTCCCTGCTCACTCTTTACCCTCCTCCTACTTTTGGCCTCATATCAAGTGGCCTCTTCATCACCTAAACACTGAGGCAAGGTAACTTGAAGCAAAG
Source organism: Loris lydekkerianus (assembly GCA_963574355.1). Taxonomy (NCBI): domain Eukaryota; kingdom Metazoa; phylum Chordata; class Mammalia; order Primates; family Lorisidae; genus Loris; species Loris lydekkerianus. The sequence goes on from CAUYPK010105501.1 coordinate 1,745, forward strand.
GAGGGAGAAATATAAAGGAGAACAAGGAGGTGAACAAGAAGAAAGAACATATGAGAAAGAACCAACACGAAAATTTAGGCACCATGAAAAGCCAAAATAGAATACCTTTTTCAAAGGGCCATGAGGCAGCTTTTACAGAAGACTCCTTCTATAAAGGATAAATGGATTCAACAGAAGGGGAATTTAAAATATGGATGATGAATACAATAATGGGAATGGATGAGAAAATAGAAAGACAGAACCAAAAGTCAGATGAGCCACATGTAGAATATAGAAGGTATGGCAGAGTTTGGGGAAATGAAGGAGATAATCAAGGAATGCAAATATGCAGTATGAAGTATCAAAAATAGATTAGGCCATGGAGAAGAAAGAACATCAGAACTAAAGGACAAAGCATTCAAGTTAATCTAGGTAGTTACAGAGGCAGAAAAGAAGAGACAGAAAGCAGAGCAGGCACTTAGAGAATTATGAGAATCCATGAAGTGTTCAAACATATGAATAATAGGGATCCCTGAAATGGAAGAAAATTGAAAGAAGATTGTCCCAGAGATTGGCCCAAAGTATGAAAGCGATCCTGGATTCTATCATAAATGAAAACAAATTTTACTAACGACTTATTTCAGATAGATATCAAACCCTGGGTCATCTCAACTCAAATAAAGCCTCTCCAGAACACATTGTAATGAGCTTGTCCAAAGTCAAGATGAAAGAAAAATTTCTGCAAGCAGTCAGGAATAAGTGTCAACTGAAGTACAGGGCCAGAGCCATTAGGTACACTGCAGACATTTTACCTGAAAATTTCCAAGCCAGAAGAGCATGGTCATCCACTTTCAACATTCTTAAACACAACAATTTTCAGCATAGAATTCTATATTCTACTAAAGTAAATTGCAAAATTGAAGACAGATCAAATCTTTTGGAGATATACAAGCACTGAGGAAATTCACCACAACAAGACCAGCTCTACAGGAAATACTTAGACCTGTTCTTAACACTGAACACCAAAACTGACCACCACCAGGGTAAATGCATAGAAGTTAAAGGCCAGAACATAGCTTCCACAATGGCACCAAGGATAAAACTACACAACAGACATTCTCTTAAGAAGATGAATAAAATTCTAAGACACATTAATACTCTAAATAAATGTCAATGGATTGAATTCGCCCACTGAAGAGGCCCAGGCTGGCTATTGGATAACAAAATCATAGGACATCCCTCTCCAGGAGACACACCTACCCTTGGGGGAATAATCAAGACTCAGGGTAAGGTATAGAAAACAGTATTTCAAGCAAATGGAAATGAGAGGAAAGGAGGGGTTGCAATATTGTTCTTATATACAAGTGGCTTCAAAACAACTATAGTTAAGAAAGACAAAGTTGGACACTTCATACTGATCAAAGGAACAATACAAAAGACATTTCAATTTTAAAATTTATGTACCTAACTTAAATGCTTCCAGATCTTGAAACAGACTTTGAAGGGTCTGAGCAATATGATATCCCATAACACCACAACAGCTGGGGACTTTAACACCCCTGTGACAGAAGGGGACCGGTACTCTAAAAAGGAAGTAAACAAAGATGCAAAGGACTTAAACATGACCAGAACAAATGAAATAAATATAAATATATAGAACACACCATCCCAAAGCAAAAGAATATACATTTTTCTCATTTAGCCCATGGCACATACTCCAAAATAGATCACATCCTATAAATCAACCCTCAGAAAAATTAAAGGAATAGAAATTATACCTTGTTTCTTCTCAAGGCAAGGCAAAAAAAGGTGAACTCAACTCCAACAAAAATGTTCATCCATATAAAAAGGCATGGAAATTAAACAATCTTATGCTAAATGATAGTTGAATTCAGGAAGAGAGAAAATAAGAAATTGTAAAATTCCTTAAACATAACAACAATGAAGACACAAGTTACCAAAACCTGTAACTGCAAAAGCAGTCTTGAGAGGAAAATTTATCTCAGTAGATGTCTACATTTGAAAAACAGAGACTACATCAACATGCTTACAAACCATCTTATGGAATAGGAAAAAGAAGAACAATCTAATTCTAAAGTCAGCACAGGAAAAGAAATAAACAGAAATAATCAGAGATTAATGAAATGGAACACACAAAAAAAAATTCAGAAAATTTATGAAACAAAAAGTAGTTTTTCTGAAGAAATAAAATAGATTAGCCAGACTAACTAGAAACAGAAAAGCAAAATCTCTAGTAACCTCATTCAGAAATAATAAAGGGGCAATAACAGATGCAACAGATATACAAGATATTATCTCTGAATACTAGAAGAAAATCTATGTGCAGAAATTTTATAATGCAGAGGAAATGAATCAATACTTGGAATCACATCCTCTCCCTAGACTTAATTGTGAAGAATAAATCTCCTGAACAGACCAATTTCAAGCACTGACATCAAAGAAACAATTAAAAAACTCCCAGGAATAAAATGCACTAGTCCAGATGACTCCACACTAGAATCCTATCAAACCTTCAAAGAAAAGCTTATATCCATACTGCAGAAACTGTTCCAAAAATTGACAAGAAAAGAATCTTCCCTAATATGTTCTACAAAGGAAACATATCCCTCATGCCAAAAGCAGGAAAAGACACAACTAAAAAGGAAAACTTCAGAACAATTTCACTCATGGATATAGATACAAAAATTCCCAATGAAATCCTAGACAATAGTTTCTATCTTCTCATTAAAAAAGCCATACAACATGATTAAGTAGGTTTCATCCTAGGAATGCAAGGCTGGTTTAATGTATGCAAGTCCAGAAACATAATTCACCGTATCCACAGAAGCAAAAATAAAGACCATATGACCCTCTCAATAGATTCAGAGAAAGCCTTTAATAAAATTCAGCAGGTTTTACTAATTAGAACTCTGAAAAAATATAGGCATACCTGGCACACATTTCTTAAACTGATCGAATCCATCTATGACAAACCCACAGCTAATATTATACTGAATGGAATACAAATGAAAGCTTTTCCACTTAGAACTGGAAAAAGACAAGGCTGTCTTCTATGACCACTACTGTTCCACATAGTGTTGGAAGTTCTATCTGATACAATCAGGCAAGAGAAGGAAATAAAGGGCATTCAAATGGGGGGCAGAAGAAGTCAAATTCTTCCTCTTTGCCAATGATATTATCTTATATTTAGAGAAACCCAAAGACTCAACCCCACAACTCCTTCAGGTAATAAAAATAAATAAAGTAAAATATCAAGTTATAAATCGATGTCCACAAATAAGTAGCCTTTGTATATGCCAATAACAGCCAAGATGAGAAGCTAATTAAGGACACAATTCCCTTCACAGTGGCCTCAAAGAAAATAAAATACCTGGTCATAAACATAACAAAACAGGTGAAGGACCTCTATAAAGAATGTTATGAAATCCTAAGAAAATACATAGAAGGTACTAACAATTGCAAGAACATACCATGCTCCTGTGGGAAGAATCAAAATTGTTAAAATGCCTATACTTCTCAAAGCAATCTATAGGGACAATGAAATCCCCATTAAAATATCAACAACATACTTTCAAGATTTGGAAAAAGTAATTCTTTGGTTTGTAGGGAACCAGAAGAAATCCCCATAGCTAAGGCAATTTTTAGTAAGAAAAACAAAGCTGGGGGCATCAGCCTACTAGACTTTAGGCTATAAAGCCATAGTGATCAAAAGAGCATGGTAATGGCACAAAAATAGAGACATAGATATCTGGAACAGAGTAGAAAACCATGAGATGTAAGTATCAGCTTACAGCCACCTAATGTTTGATAAACCAAACAAGAACATATACTGGGGGAAAGAATCCCTATTCAATAAATGGTGCTGGGTGAACTGGATAACCACATATAAAAGACTGAAACTGGACCAGCAAGTTTCTCCACTCATGAAAATTGATTCAAGATGGATAAAAGATTTAAAAGTAAGGCATGAAACAAAAATTTTTGAAGAAAGTATGGGCAAAACACTTAAAGTTATACGCCTGGGGAAAGGCTTCATGAAGAAGACCTCAGTGGCATATGCAACTACAACAAAAATAAATAGGTGGAACTTAACTAAACTGAATAACTTCTGTACAGCTATATAGACAATAACCAAAGCAAATAGACAACCATCAGAAGGGGAAAAGATATTTTCACATTATGAATCAGACAAATCTTGATAACTAGGATCTACAGAGAACTCATATTAATCAATATAAAATAGAGCCGTCAATCCCCTATGTCAAAGGGCAATAGAGATTAATAGAATGTTCTCTAAAGAAGATAGATGAATGGCTAACAGACATGAAAAAAATGCTCATCTCTCTAATCATCAAGGACAAGCAAATGAAAACTACCCAGGAATGTCAACTAGTCCCAGTTAGAAAGGCCCACATCACAAAATCTCAAAGCTGCAAATGCTGGCATGGATGTGGAGAGAAGGGAACCCTTTTACACTACTGGTGAGACTGCAAACTAATACAACCTTTTTGGAAGGAAATATGGAGAATCCTCAACGAATTCAAACTAGACCTCTCATATGATCCTGCAATCCATTACTGGGCATCTACACAGAAAGAAAAAATCATTTTTATCATAAGAACATTTGCAGTAGACTGTTTATTGCAGTTCAGTTTACAATTAACAAATTGTTGAAATAGCCTAAATGCCCACCAATCCAGGAATGGATTAACAAGCTGTGGTATATGTATAACATGAAATACTATTCAGCCACTAAAAAAGATGAAGACTTTACATCTTTTATGTTAACCTGGATGGAGGTGGAACACATTCTTCTTAGTAAAGCATCAGAAGAATGCAGAAGCAAGAATCCTATGCCCTCAATTCTGATATGAGGACAAATGATGACCTAGAACAATGTGGAGGGTGGAGAAATGGGAGAACAAAGAGTGGGAAGGAGGGAGGGTGATGGGGGGTCACAGTATATGACACATCTCTTGGGGGCAGTACACAATTATAAGAGGGACGTTACTTAATAAATGCAATCAGTATAGCCTGGTTCTTTGTGCCCTCAATGAATTCCCAACAATAGAAAATAATAATAACCTGATGATCCGAGACAGTGAAAAGCTTCCACTCAAGACATTTCAGAAAGACACCTGTCTAATTACTTCTCCTTATCATCATAATTATTATGTACTTATAAACTTCTTTCTATTTTTCTATAGACATGGTTGATATCTATTCATTTGGCTTAATTTCCTTTCTTATTTCAACGTATGAGTGGGTGCAAATGTGTTTGTTTACATGGATTGCTTTTGTTAAGATTGAGTCCTGGCTAAAGGTGTTCCCATCACCCAAATAGTATTTACTGTACTCATTAGGAAGTTCTTTTACTTCCCCTCTTACAGCCTCCCTTCTTCCAGATTTTACCTGAATTTTACATTCCTCTGTGCACCCCTGTACTCATCAGTTAGTTCTAACTTAATAGTGAGTACATGTGGTCTTTGTTTTCATGTTCTTGAGATATGCTGGACTATGGTATCTAGTTCCATCCAGATATCATTTATTTTACTGTTTCTTTTCTTTCAGAGTTTCTGAGTGAAATAAGTGTCAGAGTCCACTTTTCAATGTCTCATGCCTACACGTCAGGGACATCCATTCATCCTATACTATTCCCCCCACTTGGAAAATCTAGTAAGGCCTTCTGGGTTCACCCTCATTTAGATGCCAGTGGAGGTTCTAACCCCATAAATATTTTTTCTGCCAGTGGGACCCCTCAATAACCACTTTACCAAACCAGTACAAAAGCTCTGAGCGAGCCCCCTCTCCTGCCTGTTCAACCATTCTGGGATTCTTGAGGAACGTCCCTTCTCTCAGCAGACATCTGGGTAACGGAGGTACTAACCTGCCGGCATTCCCTTGCTGTGCTTGTGTAATACCGTCAGACCCAAAACCCTCACTCTACACTGGTGGGGCCTCTCCGTCTTGGCATCTGTCCACTGCATTGGACGTTGTGAGCTGGTTGCTTAGACACTGACCGTGGGGTCTTCAGAGGAAAGTGCCTCCCTCTGTCCCTGAGGTCCAGGAGTCGTGTTGTCCTGCTTGCTGATGAGGGACACTTTCAGTTCTGTGTTCTGTGCTGCACTGTGGATACAAGAGGAATTTTTTTTTATAGATTTACTGACTTACTCCAAAGTGTTGACAATTAACGTCCATTTAGGGACAATATAAAGTGAGTGAAAGCTACTCTCTCTCTTTTGTGCAGGGAGGTTTTTGGTTATTTGCTCAAACACATCTAATTCAGAAATGTCAGAACAAAACACAGAATCATAAATCCAGAGATGTTCCCCAGAGGAAACTGTTAACAGAGAGAGGAAACCACCACCCTGAGCAGACACCAGGGCTGAGCCCCCCTCCCCCATCCCCAGCACCTGCCCTGGGTGACTCTGCACCTGTGTCCCGGGTGCCCCCTAGCGGCCACGCTCCGCAGCAGGTTTGTGTTTGGACTCCCAATGCCATCTGCTCGCTGTGTCCCTCTCACAGAAATACAGGGCCGTGTCCTCGGGCCTCAGGCTGTTCATTCGCAGACGCAGAGTGTTCTTGCCATTTTCTCTGGAGATAATGAATCGGCTCTTCACAGAGTCCGCATAGTATGTGGTACCACCATTACTATTGATGTATGAGACCCATTCCAGTCCCTTGCCTTCAGCCTGGCGGATCCAGTGCATCCCGAAGCTGCTGAATGTGAATCCAGAGGCTGCGCAGGAGAGTTCGACAGAGCCCCCAGGCCAGACCAAGCCTCCCCCAGACTCCACCAGCTTCTCCTCACACTGGACACCTGAAAACACAGAGACACCTCGTCAGACACCTCTACACACACCCTCTGTTCTCTCTCACACCCACTCACACACTCTGACTCTCCAGATCTCCACCAATCACCTTGTAGTAGAGCAAGGAGCAAAAGCCAGCTCAGCCCAGACTCTATGGTGAGTAGTCTGTGTTCTGTCCTGAGCAGCGAGTGGGCAGACCTGGGAGTCCGGGGGCTGAGGCTCCTCTCTCAGAGCTGCAGGATCAGGGCTGGGCTGGTTTTCATGAGCAGAGGGAGGCCCTATTTGCATGTGCACCTGCAATATCAGAGGTCTGGGGTGGGACGCTGAGGGAGGGCTTGGCCAGAGCAGGTGTGAGTGTGCTGGGGCAGAAATATAACAAGGGTAATTCTTGTGAAAATATAAATTCTTATTAGGAGATTGTAATGTGATAAATCTTAGCATCCATCATCGTATTTCCCATTTACACGTGGACATAGATCAGTGTTGTACGTGTCCTGATTTTTCCATGTTACAAATGTGAGATTCACCCTGGAACATGAAGGGTCTCTGAGATGTGTACAGTATTTCCCATCTGGTCACAGTGACATTTTTGGTATCTGAGCATGAAGTCATCAGCACTGGACTCCCCTAACCCATAAATCCACTCCAGGACAGAGTGAGGCCTGCCTAGTGAGGTTTGAATAATTCTGTAATGGGAACATTTGTAATTTTGCCACTTTGAGACTTTGGCCCCAAATGAAGAGGATTAGGTTTGATGGAGTTGAATTTATAGGGATTTAGGTCTTTTTTTTTTTCTCTATCACTTCTTCCCTCAGTATTTTATTATTTTTGTAATTACATGAAAGAGGTATAATTCACATGGACTAAACTGTATATATTTAAAGTGTATAAGTTATAAATATTGGAATATCCATAATCATTATAAAGATAGTGAACAAATCAACTACTTTAACCTTATCTTCTGTTCTTCTATATTTTCCTCTTTCCCTTTTCCTTCTTCTATTATTTCCCGAGGAAAATATTCGTTATTCTTATACTACTTTAGGTTAGTTTCCATTTTGTAGAGTTCATATAAATGGAATAATACAGTTTTTCCACTTATTACATTTCCTTATTGACTGAGCACACATACTTGCAAATATATCCATAGCATGGACTGTACAAAACAGTCATGAATTCTAATGAGGGTAGTATTCCACTACAAAAATTTAAAGTAATTATTGTCTATTAAGCTCTCTATCAATATGTAACTCTTACATTTTCAGAGTCCAACTAGTAAATATATCACTCATCTTGAAGTTGTACACAGGTGAGAAGCAGTTTCTTGTTTTTACTCTTAAAGCAACAACACAGACAACAACACAAAAATTGTAGAGCTACAATGTGGGAAACATTCCTTAATACTTCAGATAATTGAAGTTATAGAACTAACAACAAATTTGACACGTGGGGAGAGACATTTTCCTGCAGGAGTAAACAAGGCCAGGGAGTTATATCATCTGGGGCAGAAGCTGCCACACACAGTGTAGGCTGTGAGAGGATGAAGCTATGAACGTGTCTTTCACTACTGGAAGCTGAGTGTGGTAAATGCTTGATGATGGGAAATTATCTGGGGTCACATGCTTAAGGGGGTTTCTATCCTCCTATCTCTTTCCTTTGGAAAAAGGACAGTCACAAAAATCTCCCCTTTCCCAAAATTCACTGTGGGAAAGAGACAGAGAGCACACACTTTTGAAATGTATCTTGACTCACCTATTTTATTACCACTATAAAATTAAAGACTTGATTTTCAATAAAATCATCAAATCTGTCATCCTGGAGGCACAGTGGACACCATATGATCTGACAGGGACACAGAGGTCCCCACCAAGGTTTTGTTCAGAACCACCACCCCCCAACTTCCTAGTGGAATAAAAGCCTTGATCTGCATGGAAGGGCATCAAATCTGGAAGCTGAGGACCCTGATGGAGAAACACTGGGGTCGTGAGAGAGAACAATAAATACTAACAGGAGATACTCTTCCCACGAGGAGGGTCAGGAAACCAGGGACCTTCAGCAAACCTGGAGCAGAGACAGCAGCACCTGGAAGGCAGCACCAGACCCAGGGTCCCAATGCCTGCCTAGAATTACAGCTCAGGAGAAGATCGGAGGCTCTGACTTTAGTCCAAGACCTTCCACATACTGACAATTGTCAGGTAAATTTCACACTGGAGTGTACATGGATAGTTGGAACAGACAGCCTCTGCAGAAGAGGACAGGGGAGAATATGAAGCCAAGTAGGGAACAAAGACAAGGTGTCACTGGAGGAATCTGAAGTCTCTGATGGAGGCAGAAGGAGCAGATTCAACCCTGGTCACCACTGCAAATGCGGACTGCAGAGGAACCTCCAAAGAGATTCAGAAGAAGCTGTAGACTAAATGCCTAGCAAAGATAGGACATGAGAAACTACAGGCAGAAAATGCATTCAATAAACTAAAAAGGCAAGATCAACTCTCCAACACAACATATGTGGTTATCAACATAAATATGAGATACATCAGAGAGAAACACCAGAGCCGGAGTAGACAATCTGAATATGACTTTGAATTATAGAGCACTTACAGCTATCAAATAAAAGAGCATATTCAGTAAAATCTCTACATGACAACATGGGAAGACCTTAGGATCTGACAGTGACTCTGCTCACAGATGGAAACATTAATATCAGATGGCGTTTCATGACAGTCAGAAGCACTGTGCTTTGCATAGAAGGAGCCTTGTGCACACTCAGCAGAGGGGTTGGCTCCGCCTGCAAGTGAGGTCAGAGCTTAAAAAGATGTCATTGGAAGTCAAACAAACAAAATTGCAAAGACAAAAAGGAGTGAGGAAAACAGGAGTGAGGAATGATTATAAAACATTGTAACATAGATGTAGGTCATTTCAAAAGTTTTGTCTGTTTTTATGAGTCTACTTTAAACTGTAATATTTCAGTGAATATTTATTCAATTTAATCGAAATAAGCGCCATTTGAATCAGTGCACTTTTGCCAATGTAACACAAGTCGATTAACTCCATCGGCATAAAAATTGGGTGCTCGGAATTTGATGAAGTCAATGGAGGCCGTTTTTGTTAGGTCCTGATTGGCAAAGGTTCTACCGGTGAGAAAGTTATCAAAGTGCTTGAAAAGATGGTAGTCGGTTGGCGAGAGGTCTGGGGACTATGGTGGGTGGGGCAGAACTTCGACGCTCAATTCCTTTAATTTTCGGATGGTGATTTGTGAGATGTGCGGCCGGGCGTTGCCGTGAAGCAGGATC
>CAUYPK010105502.1:0-19249 GCA_963574355.1 Loris lydekkerianus
ATGTATACCATGCAATAGTATACAGCCTTAAAGAAAGATGGAGACTTTACCTCTTTCATGTTTACATGGATGGAGCTGGAACATATTCTTCTTAACAAAGTATCTCAGGAATGGAAGAAAAAGTATCCAATGTACTCAGCCCTACTATAAAGCTAAATTATAGCTCTCACATGAAGGCTATAACCTAACTATAGCACAAGACTATGAGGAAAGGGCCAAGGAAGGGGAAGGGAGGGGGGAGGTTTTGGTGGAAGGAGGGTAATTGGTGGGGCCACATCTATGGTGCATCTTAGAATGGGTACAGGCGATTGCACTAATGTACACAGCTATGATTTAACAATAAAAAAGAAAGAATTCAGGAAAAAATTCTATGAAAGATTTTAATCTTAAGATTTTAAACTAAGAAATAATCAGGAAAAATCTAAGATTAATGATTCTGTAAAAGGGAACATAACTGATGGGTCTTTCCTGCAAAAAAAAAAACTGCAAAATAGAAATAACAATGGTTAATTTTTACTTTTTATGATGTCATTTACATAGATTTATATATATTCCCCTTTCTATTGGACTATAATTTGAAAAATCAAATTTGTAACCATGACTATGCCAGAAATGTCATATGGAAAATAAGAACTCACTTAACTGAGTGAAATAAACCCATAATTAAGGAACAGAAACTATGTATCATATGTGAAAATGTTGCCTATAAATTTTCTACAAAAAATCTGGCCTGGCACCTATGCTTCATGGCTTATGAAATTTCCGCCTTCTAGATGGCAAAGAATGCCATGTCCTTGTTGTCCAAAACAGGGGGACATGGTAGAAAGCCACTGCAGTTGTAGGCACTGCAGGTGAAAGCAGTAAGACTAGAATTGAATAGGTCTTGGTTCCTGGTCTCAGTAGACTAACTAATAAGGGCAATAAAAAGACTAGCACAAAAAAAGAATAAAAATTCAACCCTGAAGGCTTTATAAAGCTTTCAGACAGACACTAACTCCCAAGCCTTTGCACCCTATGGTTCTGCTTTTATTAACCACATCACAATAAGCTATTTGTGCATTAATCAACATCCCTTGCTACACATATGTTAGTAAAATCTGCCAAATAAAAGAAAGCATCCAACTAACAATGTGAATCATAAAATTGCTAAGCAAACTTATATGATAAAATCAACACCTAGGGGGGGATTAAGGAGGCGGAGGGTCTGGAAAGCAAAACAAACACCTTGGACTGCCTCCTTTATGAGTAACTGCAAACCATGCCCCACAGCCTGAAAGTACTTTGCACCTGAGATCAGCAATAGCAGCAAAACAAGAAACAAAAGTCAGAATTACTCTGTCTAGTTCTGATTCTCAAAAAAAAAAAAAGAGCCCCTGAGCTATTAAGTCATGGACTCCTTAAAAAATGTCAACACCAGAAAACTTTCTTCCTGTCCTCTGAAATCCTGATATCTTTGGATATATGATCAACTTTAAGTATGTCAAAGTTTAAGAAAACTGCTGTTTGCCTCCTCAAACAAGCTAAAGCAATCTTTGTCATCTTGATTTCTTTTCTTTTAATAACATTTAATATTAATGTTCTACTTAAAGAGTAGTCTTTAAAAGCTTATCCTCCCTCACAAAACCTCTTTACAAATAAGCTCCTTTTCTTTTCTAAATGCTTCTGTTTCTGTGCCTTCCCTCCATGTTTAAAACCCTGACACTTCAACACAGTAGCCCCTGAAAAGGAGCTTTGACAGTTTCCTGTGAGCCTGCTTCACATACCCAGGCCCTAGCTCAGTCCAGTCTACAACCAGCAGGTGGCCGCCCTTTACCGACCCCAGGATGTCTGTCTCAAGGTCCTAAGAAGCCTTGAGCAGCCCTGAGCTCTGCTGCCTTCATCTGTCATTAACACACAGCCATCTCTCTAGCATCACCAGGTGATCACCTTTTCAGCCCCACAAGTTTCTTTCAACATAAATGTTTCCCTTCCATACTCAGAAATAACCCTGAGAAGGGAGCAAAAAAAGGCAAGGCTTGAGGAGGTCTTTGGATATTAAATCTGCCCAAGCAGAAAGAATCCACAGTGGATTAATCTCTCATTTCCTTTCTATTATGAGCCTGTCTGTATGAATAGAGCCTCCCTGCCTCTCAGTGGTTTATCTGCCTCTTCAAAAAGCTAATGCAGCTTCCAATCAGATCTTTTTTTACCTCCTGTTAATCAGAGTTCTGAAACCAGACTACTGCTCTTCCTCTGCTGTCAAACCTGTAGCCAAGTCTCAATTAGCCAGCCTGGTGATGATTACTATCTTGTCATTTTACTGTTCAGACTTTCTTTAATTTCCTGGAGCTTGCCAGCCCCCTTTCTCTCCTCTCCCTTCCTGCCGAAGTACTTTTGCTAAAGCTGCAGCCTGTCTCAAGCTGCATTATCTCTGCAGGGGATGGAGGCTGTCAGGTAGGGACGCCTTTTCCAGGTCCAAACACAATTCCATGGTAGAAATTTTAGATGAGAATTTTCTGCTAGTGTTTCCAGGAGTCTGTAAATGTCCTAGTGAGACATTCTCATGAGCCTATGGGCCAAAGGAGTTTAGATGGAACTAGAAAAGCCCCAGGCAGAATTTAGTTTTTAAAATAATATGAAAAAGAAAAAAAGGAGGAGGAGGAGGTAGAGGATTCAGGGCCTTAATCTCAATAATGAAAGGCTCTTGGCTGAATCTACCTATTACTAAATCTTATTCAGGTTGGGCACTATAATGCTAGGACTTCGGGAGGCCAACCTGGGAAGATCACTTGAGGCCAGGAGTTCAAGACCGGAGTGGACAACATAACAAGACCTTATCTCTACAAAAAAAATTAATAATTACCCAGGTATGGTGGCACACACCAGTAGTCCCAGCTACTCAGGAGGCTGAGGAGGGAGGATCACTTGAGCCCAGGAGTGTGAGGCTGTGGTGAGCTATGATTCACGTCACTGCACTCCAGCCTGGGTGACAGAGCAAGACTCTGTCTCTAAAAATAAATAAATATAAATAAAATAAATCTCATCTCAGAAGCTAACTCAATACTTTCAGAGTCAGTTCTTGCTCTTGCCATTAAGTGAACACTGTTGAGTTAGAGCCTTATCACATTTTGGGCAGCAGCTTGTTGATAAGATTAGAAGTCCGCCATTTTACTTGCAGCTTAAAATGCAAACTTACTCTGTTTATTCTATTCTGAAGCCACACTACAACATGCACATGAGAGAAGAGACAAAGAAGTTAGGAAAGAGCACTGGAATATGAACTGAGGAATTAGAAGAGATAAGAAATACCAGATGGCATCAGAGAAAGATGAAAGTAAGTTTTACATTGTAGGCCCTCAGAAGGATTCCTGAGCTAGGGACAGGGAGGACCACAGAGGGTGAGGGAAGAAAGGAGGCTGAAGGAGGGGGTGGGCATGGAAAGTGGGCAGAAGATTCGACCCCAGATTCCCTCCCCAGCCCGTCTACAGACTGCCTCCATTCCCCTGCCACTGCAAGGATTTATTCTGGGGGAAGACTTAAACTAGAGTGGCTCCAGCACTTAGCATGTTGGGCAGGGCACTGACACCTACTGAAAATTGAGGGTAGGTCAGTCTGCCTACTGAACCAGAAGACCACCAGCCCCTACTCAGCTTCAAAACTAACCAGATAATCAGAGGACCACCAGGCAGGAAGACATTGGCCATCTCTTTTGGACACCCAAAAGCTCAGCACTTATGAGTCACATTTACAGATCAGGTTGGGTATCAGGTTAGGTATCAGAATATGACACCCCAAGATATACCACTTTTGAGTAAGGATTATTTTGAGCTGAAGGCAATTGAGAAGACATAAATATAAGAAAAGTTCTCTGCCTTTCCTGTGAATTATCCTCTGGAGAAATCAAATTGTCCCAGAAAAATGACATGTGGAAGAGAAACTACATGGAAGCACATGCAGAAGAGCTCAGTGATGTAGGAGGTCAGGGCTTGGGGTTTATCTAACATCTTAACAAAGAACAGTAAATTTGAGAGAGAGTGATAATACAAAGGAAAAGGGTTTAGCCTTTTAGGGAAGTAAGGCAAATATATGGGAAAGGTAAAGGTATGACAGAGACCAATGGGAGATAAGTTTTGTTATATAGATTCCTCTTAAAGTTTGGTACCTCTGGGCTGATAAGAGTCTAGAGTTGTCTCCTGGTGATTACAAATTCTGCCCCTCCTGATGGGAAAGGAAGGCACCTTTCCAAATTTATGTGCTGCTATTGAGCAAATAGAGGAAAGGCAGAGAGCTTTTCTTATATCTGTGTCTTCTCAATTACCTTCAGCTCTAAATAATCCTTATTCTAAAGTGGCATATCTTGGGGTGTCATATTCTGATACCCAAACCTGATCCATAAATATGATCCCTAAGTGCTGAGTGTCTGGGTGTCCAAAGGAGATGGCAAATCATTCTATGTGAACTCTACCAAATGATGAGAACACACACAGACACAACTTTTAGTACCTTATCCTAAATATGAAAATATCACAAAGCACTCTAGATAACTAAGAATCAAACATACAAAATGAAACTCAGAGGGAACAGAGACACTGTAGGGAACAGCGAAAAGCTCAGATGGCAGACCAATATCCTCAGAAATAAGAGAAGATACTGACTCCCTACAACAAAATCAGTGTGTGGAAGGAAGGAAAAAGAGGGAGAATGGGAGGTGGGGAAAGGAAAGAGAAGAGGGCGGGTGAAAAGCAGAGGGAAGGAAACCCTAGAACAAGAATAATATCTGGAAAAACAAAACCTGAAATTTTAAAAATTAAAAAAAAAAAGGTGAAGCAGAGGAAATCTCTCAGAAAAGAGACTTAGAAGATAAAGGGAAATATCAATAAAAAGAAAAGGTAAGAAATTTAGAGGATTATTTCATGACCGAATCTGATTCATAGTTCCAGGAAAAGAAAATAAAGATAACAAATTCTTAGTAAATAAATAATAAATGAAAGAACTAAAAGATGTTAATTTCTAGCATAAAGGGGCCCACTGAATCTTCAGTACGATTAATGAAGAGAGATTTCCTTTAATATACATCACTGTGGAATTTTAGAACACTGGCTCTAAAAGAAAGACCCTCTAAGAAGAATGAAGAATCAGAATGAATCTGGCTTCCCAGTAGAAACAGTGAGTGTTTGCAGCCGATAAATATACCTTCAAAAGTCTGAGAGAAGGTGATTTCTGCAATTCTATACCTATTCTATAAACGACTGGTCAATTTTCATGAGGAAATAAAGATATGCAGACATGCGATGTCTTTTTAAAGTTATCTCCATGAATTGTTTCTGAGAAAGCAACTTTATCAGTTAGAAATTATTTGATTACAGAGCCAATTTTAGTCAGCTTAAACACATACAGATTTGTTTTCTCTCCCCAGTGAAAAAGTGCAGAGGTTGGAAGTCGGACAATATGTGACTCCAACAAATTACCAGGGATATACATACGTAGTTCAGTATATCTTTCTGATTTCTTTCATCAATACCTCCATTCTCAAAATCAATATGGACCCACTATCGCATCCATGTGTCAGGCAGAAGAGAAGGGAACAAAGAAGAAAGTGCATAGGGAAAGCTGTTATCCCAGAGATCCACTCACATCTCATTGATCACATTTATCCACACAGGGGCATGGGAAACACATTGCTTTATTAGGTAAACACATTGCTGAATTCACCCCTAACAGGAGGGTTCCACTACATGGTAAGAATGGAATAGAAGACATTGCTTATGCATGCAAATGAAGGCTATTTTCCACCAAAAAGAAGGGGAAACCACGAAAAAAGAAGAGAGGAGGATTGAGACACAGATGAGCTGACATAATAAGGGCCAACGGGAATCCGGTTTGGTGGTGCTGAAGCAAGAGAGAACCACCAGTCCAGGCAGAGGCTTCCAGGAGAGGTGTGTCTCTGCTGGCTGGAATGCCCCATAAGGCTGGCCAGGTGCAAGCAGTTTGATAAGGGTTTTAAATTCCACTGGATAAATAAGCAACAGGGGAAAAGTTGAACAAGGCGAGAAATGTAAGCACAGCATGCACCTTTGTTTACCAATGAATAATGCATTTTCATAAGGGGAATATTCAACTTACTTAATCAAAAATTATGATTATATTTGTAGAATGGAAAGATGGACAGTAGAGATATTGGGCATAGAAAAAGTCTAACTCTTTATCTTTTATAATAGAAATGTATCAGATATATCTAGAAGTAATAAATTAAGAAATAATATTAATAGGATAAGCATATCATTTAAAGGTAGACATTCACATATATGTGTGTGTAGATATATTAAATTTCTCAAACTGATTTCAAAATCTGTGCATGTAATATACACAGTTCAGGCTATATTTTCTCATTCTGTGTCTTCTCTTTCTGTAGCCACAATTTTTGGAGTTAATTCATTCACCTGCTTCTGCTGGAGACCAGTTCTTCCTTCCACTCCCATCTCCTGCCTCCTAGGTTGACTCGAATGTCCTGGTAAACTTCGGCTTCTGCAGCAATGTCCTCCAGGGAACAGGTGGGTGTGCAGCCTCTCCGTCGTGATCAGACTCAGTGGCTGGGCTATTCCTTTCATCTCAGCAGTTTGTCTTGTACCTGATCCCTGCTGGTAGCAGGGACACCCTCTTGCTTCTCATCAGGGGCCCCCAAAACAAACATGTTTATCCTTTCTCTTGGCTTATCTCTATGTCCCACCAGGAGACAGAGGACACAATCGGATCTGTCTCTATGATGTGGTGGGGCCTGCGGCTCCTTACACGTCTGTACACCCTACATTTCCACATCTCTGGGTGGTCCCTGTGTGCAATGGCACAGAGGGAGCTGCAAGTCTTGGAGGGCACTGTGGGAAGCAGGGCGTCATGGTCATTCATGCTGTAATCCCCCAAATGCGGAGTCTGGGTTTCCCTTAAGCCCAGGCCCCTGTGCCCTTCCTGCCCGTGAAGGCTACAATCAGTGGGGAGGCAGGCAAAACACAGTACCTAACTCTTCCAGTCTGTTCAAATGTCCAAACATCAGAGAAAGGTGTTTTTTGTTTTTTGTTTTTTTAATTTAAAAGCTAAAGAATGAAGTGTCTTTTTATCCCTGCTATAAGCTATTCCAAATGCCAGTGCTCTCCAGCAAGAGACCACCAGGAGCACACCTGCAGGTAAGCAAGTTGGGTGAATTGCTGTGGCAGTGAAGAAGCATACTGTTGGGAAACTGGTGCATCCCATGAGAAGGGTTTAGAAAGCACTTAGTACAAGAGTTTGGCTTGTGTTCAGTGATTTGGGGGAAAGTTGGATGCTGTGGAAAGGGAGGGTAAGTCTATCTCTGGGTATCTTAATAAATCTGATCTGGAAGGAGGGAAAACTAGACCAAAGGGTAAAGCTACCCTTAGTAAGAACAGCAGTCACTCACAGTAGGCAGAAGAGGGATGTCTGATATTTTGTGATTGGGACAATACTATGTTTCGTCTGGAGTCAGACGTGGCTCAGGTGGTCTGCTTTTGTCTTGATCTGTCACAAGCACAGAGCAGCCTTGCTTGATGTTGTAGGCTGGAACATTGTTCACAGTCAGTGGGGGAGCACCAGGCCAGGTCCCAGAGGCCAGGGTTGCTTTTGTTTTTCTTACTGGTCAGCTGTGTAGTGGGAAAGGTCTGCATCTGTACCATGTCAAGCAAGAAACAACACAGGGTTTTGAACTTGCAGAAGCTACCACACTAGGCCTAAGCTGACATTGTGGATTGTCTCTGATGTGATCTCTGTGTCTGAGCTCAATCAGCCAAATCTCAAAAGGAGGCAGACCTGGAATTGCCAGCCCCAGAACACAATGTATGGAGAAAACCTTGTGAACAAATGCAATAACTAGCATTTGAGGTACTAAGCACCACGTTAGGGCCCCAGCAGCCAGCTGGAGTACACGTGGCCTTTGGCCTGTGTCAGGACAGAGCCTCACCTGACTCTGGGTAGTGCAGGCTCAGCAGAGGGGGTATAATGTTCCAGGGAATGAAGCCTGCTATAGGTGAAGCTTTTCTAATCAGCTTTTAGCTACAGGTGTAGGGAATAATTTTTGCAATGAGGACCTGTTTTCTGTCTTTTAAGTGGGTTTCAGCCAGCACCACTGCCAAGAGCAGCTGAGTCCCTCATGACTGTGAATCCAATCTTTAGACCCTTAGTGCTGGGCATCCATATGAGGCCCAAGACACACTGCCCTAAATTGGGTTTCTTTTAGGTCTTCAGGACCTAGGGATGAACTTCTGATAAACTGGAGTCACCTCCACCTGTCCCAAAAGTCACCCACATGAATCCACCACCATGAAGATGGACTTTAAGGCCCTGAAGTGTGGATTCAACCATGAGAGGTGGCAGCTTTCATCAATGTGCAAATAGAGAGGAAGTGAGTATCTAGCACGAGAGGGGTGGAGTGGTTATCACAGAGGAAACAAGTCATCTTTTCAAGATGAAAGTCAGAGAAGAAAAGCCCATGGAATTTGTTTCAAACCCAGAGTCTTAGAAGGGAATTAAAATGAATTTAGCAGCAACATGCTGTCTCTACAAACAAGGTTTACTCTGAGACTCAAGGGAAAATCAGATGAACTTAACAAATGAGTTTTAGTTTCTCAGTCAGAACACTGGCTGTGGGAAAGGAAAAGGGGGAAAAGTAAAAGTAAAATACATACTGATTAAACTTCTGGAAGGAAAACTTGCCTTGGGGGAAAAGTAGATCCCAAAGGCCTAGCTAGACAGATTTGGAAGGAAAAGCAGCTCTCCTCCAAAATAACTGCTCATTAAGCTGCTATTGGGGAGGAGTGGTACGTTTTAGTTGTTACTGAAAGGACCAAGCTAACTCCATTTTGTTTCACAGCCTTCACTGACCCCACTTTGCCCCACAGCCTTCAATTTGCAGCTGCATACCAAAGGTGATAGGCAACCTGCTTCCTCCTCCACCCCCGGGCTCCAGTATGTCTGCCCCGAGGTAACAGCACCCACCCTCAGCCCCAGTAGTAGTAAATCCTTCCCCAAGCTAATTAGCCCAGATCAAACATTGTCAACAAACATTGTCCAGTTCCCTAAGCCCCTATCAGCTCTCCCCAGCAGTTTGCTCAACTCCCCCTCCCTTTTTCCTTTCTGTATCCTTAAAACTGCTCTTCCCTCTGGGGTCAGGGCTTCTGTGCTCTCCTGCTGCGTCAGGAATGGAGAAGCCCAAGCCCAAGTTTGTGAATAAACTACCTCTTGCTTTTGCATCGGACTTGGTCTTCAGGTGATTTATGAGGGGTACCCCACGACCTGGGCACAACATTACCAGATCAAAGTGGGTGATGGGAGGGGGCGAACCAATACAAGAAGCCAGTAGGACTTCAGAGAGCTTAGGAGTTCTGGCCCAGGGATACCACAGCTCAGGAAATTCTGGAAAGCCAGTCTCTCTAGTGAGAGAAATGGGGAAACTACTCTTTCTTTTTTTTTTTAAGAGACATTGTCTCACTTTGTCACCCTCAGTAGAGTGCCATGATGTCACAGCTCATAACAACCTCCAGCTCTTGGGCATAGGTGATTCTCTTGCCTCAGCCTCCTGAGTAGCTGGAACTATAGGTGCCCGCCACAACGCCCAGCTATTTTTTTGTTGCAGTTTGGCCAGGGCCGGATTTGAACCCACCACCCTTGATATACGAGGCCAGCGATCTACTCACTGAGCTACAGGCGCTGCCCAGGAAACTACTCTTGAATGATTGGAACTAATAGTTGCACTGATGTGAGAGGAAGGCCAGGAGAGGCAGCATGAGACACTTCAGAAATTAGTAAGTGCTTGTCAACATCTGGAGGCAGATGGGGCCTACACATAGGGAAAATGTGCCCAAGAAATACACAGGATGAGGTGTGGTAAAGGACAAGATGACAGGACAGACAAGCAGCAGACCAGCAGGATGACACTAGATGCAGTACTGCCTGGGTTAGTAGGAGGTCCTCTCAAAGGATGCCTCCAGGGGTGGAATTACCTGGCCTTGAAGGGAAGGTGGCAGGATTTGTTTAAACAACAGAGAATCTCATAAGGCCCCCCATAAGGCAGAAACTGAGCTGGCTTAAAAGGAAATAAGACCTTGTAAGCAGAAACAAATATTTCTGCTCATATTTATGTGTTTCCTAAACATGATAAGCCTGGGCTGCTGCCTTGAGAATCCGGTGAGTCCCGGCGGCATGGGATTAAGTCAACTTTGAGGGGATAGCTTTTTCTGGGGAGTGCCCAGGGTGTCAGGGCTGCAGAGGGAAGCCAGGAGGTCCCTCTTGCTACAGAGGCAGCAAAACAGGAAAAGAGTAATTGGGGTATTTATTTTTGAACTGCAATTAACAAGGCAAAGATTTTCGTTTTGGACTTTCAGAATGGAAGCAAGCTCATCTTCAGATCTGAGACACGCACATACTGCTGGCACTGTGTTACTGGAGCTGTGTTTAGGCTGACATTTAAGTTCATTGAATCGTCTCTGTAGTGAACTGTGTGGCTGGATGGAAAGTGGATTGGGAATGTAGGAAAACAGAGGGCAATATGGGTTAACCCCAGGTTTGGCTATTGGTGAATTAAAGAATCTAACCCTCCCCTTCACCAGACAAATTAAGCCTATGTCCTGCTTTTGGACTGCACTAGTTAATAACAGTTTTGGGCTTTTTTTAACTATTGGGGGGAAAACAAAGAAAGAAGATAATACCAAGTTCAAGTATGACCTTCAAACCCAAAATACTGACTATCTGGCCCTTTACAGAAAAAAGGCTGAGCTGAGAGAAAACCTTTTCCTTCTCTCCACATCTCCACCTCAGCCCACTGGCACTGGCCTGTCTTTGAGAAGTACCTCTTTGCCTCTCCTTCCCCTGGGAAAGAAATGGCTAAGTATTTGTGATAAGTGCCGTGCACTGGACCCTGCCACGTGGAATGAGAGCTAGTGTAACACTGCCTCAAACAGAGGTTCGGCCTCTCTCCTGTCCTCTGTCTTCTCCCCTCAACCAGCCCCACTATGCCTGGTGTGGGAGTTCATGAGACTCCTGCCAGATGAGGGTCTGCTCCACAGAGGCAGCTCTCTCCAGTGGCAAGGACCCCAGTCCAGACATATGGGAAGGTAAAGAGCAGAGAATCACAATTTGGGCCCTGCTTCTAAGCTCAATTCTCCATGCAAGTTCCACCCAGGAGCCCCACAGGGACTGTGCAAACTCCTGGCTCATCAGTAAAGCTGATCCTGTGATTCTAAGCTGGTGCGTCATGGTTTTCTGAATATGCCTAGAACTTGGCTTGGTGGGCAGCCATTCTCCAATGGTTTAGTTCACACACATGGGTCCTTGAAGCTCTTCTATCAATTAGAGAGAAAATTCAGGAAACTTTTTTTTTTTTTTTTTTTTGCAGTTTTTGGCGGGGCTGGGCTTGAACCTACCACCTCCGGCATATGGGACCGGCACCTACCCCTTTGAGCCACAGTCGCCACCCCAGGAAACGCTTTTTGAAGAGACCTTATCTTTCTCTTAGGGATTCACACCTTTCAATAAAGAACATAATGATTAAATAACTAAGGCCCTAGACCAGGTGTCCTCAAACATTTTAAACAGGGGGCCAATTCACTGTCCCTCAGACCATTGGAGGGCAAGGCTATAGTATCTAAAAAAAAAAAAAAAAAAAAACTAAGAACAAATTCCTATGCACACTGCACGTATCTTATTTTGAAGTAAAAAAACAAAACGGGAACAAATACAATCACACCATCTCATGTGGCCCGCGGGCTGCAGTTTGAGGACCCCTGCCCTAGACAGTCAGATACATTTGGGCTCACCTTCAGTCAATTACTATCTATCTCAACATTTGACAAATTCCTTTAACTTCATCTGTTAAATGCTATTAATCATAGTACTTAATGGATACATGCTTTTAGCTGTAATTTACAGAAAACCCAATTTTTGTGGGAATTTTTTGAGAAAACCCAATTTTAAATGGCATAAACAATAATTTATTGCATCACATGCCTATTAGTCTAGAGGTTAGGCAGACTTCAGGGGTGGTTGATTCATCAGTATCATCAAAGACTTCTATTATATATTCATTTTTCTGTATTATTATAATTATCCATTTTTCTGTTTCACCATCAATAGGCAAGAAGATCACTTGAGCCCAAGAGATTGAGATTGCTGTGAGCTATGATGCTGTAGCACTGTACAGACAGGGTGATGTTGCAAATAAATAAGTAAATAAGTATCTCTTCTTATCTGTTGCAAATAAATAAGTAAATAAGTATCTCTTCTCAGGGACATGATTCAAACTAAAGTCTGTCTTGTCTTGACTCCAGAGCCCATGTTCTGAACTACTAAATCATAACATAAGCCATATGGCCTCCTTTGTTTTCTTTGTCCCTGCTGATGATTTGGCTTATGTTATGATACATATTTTACTATTATTATTTATGCCCTCATATGCCTAAATTATTTTGAAACCATTTATAATAAAATATGTAGACACAATAAAGTAGTTATTTGTCACCCAGGGTGACAGAGTGAGATTCTATCTCAAAATAATTAATAATAATAATAATAATAATATTGGCTTCTTTCTAGACCCCATTCCCTTTCATGGTTAAATAAGAGTAGGTGATAGCAATTTTGCTGCTATGGATTCTTCCTTCTTTGTTCCATAGAGGTGGAGGTCACTATAAGAAGCTCCACTAGGGAATGGGTCCATCTGGAAGGATATCCATGAGGACCCAGCTGCCCCTGAATCCTCTGGGCTGCAGAAGTGGCCCACAATTCCTGGCTAGAGGACAGCAGCTTCCCTTTGCCAAAAGACCACACAGAGGCTGCATCTGAGGCTGATGCCCTGTAAGACACTTGCTATCATGAAGACTGTCGTCCTTAGTGCTACTAGATCTCATTTGTATGCTCAGAAGCCTGGAGAGCATTCCTAGGGATGAATCTTGAGGGCACTAGATAAGGGCTTGGGGTGATGCAGAACATAAGGTGGGGTAAAGAAAGTTTGTATTCCAGATCACACTTTGGCCTCATAGAGATTCTCCACAGCCAGCTCATAGAAGATAAAATATCCATCCATCCTGGTTCATAAATGAGATGGTTCAATTTTTGGTGCTGCTCTCATACTCCAGCCTCCCTTGGGTGACCTTGAAAGACGAAGGTGAAGGGAAATATTAGCAGTACTCCTGTTCTTCAACTTAGTGTGGGGAGGCATAAAGTTAGAAGAGATATGAACTTCTGGGGATGGCAAGTAGCTTTGCTGATTGGTCAGAGGCCTGGAAGGAGAAAGCTGGAAGATCAGAGATAAAGAGATCCAAGATGTGGATGGACACATGGGGGAGAGCACAACCAAGCACTCAGATCTTCATGTCTCCTATCACTGCCTTCCAGCAAGTACCCACCATTAAGGAGACTCTGAACAACCAGCTGAACTGAATGACTATTCCGGTGGAAGTCAGCCAGCCTCTAGCCTTAGTTTCCCCAGTGCTTATAAAATAAGCCCATAAATGGAGAAGGCATGGGGCAGGGATGAAGGCTACAAAGGGTGAGTCCAGCAGGTGCTGTACCCCTCACCAGGGTGATCTCACTAATGCTGCTGCTGAGTGTCCAACTTGTCAACACCAGAGACAAGCTGAGCCTTCAATGTGGCACCATCCCTCAAAAAGACCCTCAAGCCATCTGGAGCAGGTTGCTTACACTGGAGACCTTTCATCCTGGAGGGGAAGGGATTCTTCCTTCCTGGGACTGATACATATTCATTTTCTTGTGAAGTCCATCATCTAAGAATTCATAACGTGTCCAATTTACTAGCACATGATACCACATAACATCACCTTGAACCAAGGGACTCACAGTGTGGCAAAGGGGCTGTGAACATGGGCACATGGTCATAAGATCCTACTGTAGGTTGAATTTCTCAGAAGCATCCAGCCTAATCACGTGTTGGAATGGCCTCTCAAAGGTACAACTATGCAGGATCTATGTACAAACTACAGCCCGCGGGCCACATGAAGTGGTGTGATTGTATTTGTTCCCATTTTGTTTTTTTACTTCAAAATAAGATATGTGCAGTGTGCATAGGAATTTGTTCATAGTTTTGTTTTTTTTTTTAAACTACAGTCTGGCCCTCCAACAGTCTGGGGGACAGTGAACTGGCCCCCTTTTAAAAAGTTTGAGGACCTCTGAATAGCATCAGCTTAGGGGTGCCGTTGGAGGTGTGGAGTTCTGTCCTTCAGAATGTAGCATATATTTTGAACTAAGAGCCTATCTACAGCTCCAGGTAGCTGAGAGGTAAAATGCTTTGATCCTGGAACTAAAGAGAAAATGTAAGAGCAGCTCCTTTCACCCCCTTCCATGTGACCCATTAGGTTGCATTGGGTGGAGGTTATAGTTCTAAGGAGTGGGACATTTCTACCAAAGGATACAATAAGGCTTCCATTAAACATACAGCAGCCATCTGGTTGCTTGGGACTTCTATGACAGCAGTTCAACAAGCGAGAGCAATCCCTCAGCCCGCGCTGCTGCATGATGGGAGCCAGGGCACTGCTGCATCTGTGGTTTTCTAGTGAGGCAGTAACTAGGCAACCTCAGAAACCACAGCCCAATGAGGGCAATGTGAGGAGGGGTCTGAGCCCTCAGAGATGAAGGTTTGGGTTGCCCACTGGTCAGGTAAGCAAGACCATCTGGCCGAGGTGACAGGGAATGGTGGGGGGGGGGGGAGGGAGAAGATCAATGTAGCTGCAGTCTGTGGACCAGCCCCAGCAACAAAGCTATAGATGGTCCTACTAATGCTCATGTTGCCAGTCTTTTTCCTCCATTGTCACTATTGGCCACCTTGAAGAATCAAAGGTAGAATAAGGTAAGCTTGACATGGAGCACCTATCGGGGAAAGGGTGGACTGTCTTTGCTGGAGTCTCCTCTGCATCCTCTCATCCTTACCATAGCCGGGCTCAGTGGCTCAACTTCAGCACTGTTTTGCTTGAGAGCTTTCTCTGACCTCCAGGGCCTGGATCAGGGTTTAACAAATCCATCACCCCAGCTCCCTCAAAAGGTATAACCCTGGAAGCATTTAAACCAGCCCCCTGCATTTCCCAGGCAGCTTTCACTCCTGTCCCCACTGTGCTGGATGCTTGATAAGGTACCCTATTTAGGCTGCCTTCCCTTCCCAGTCTTCTCCATTCCACTTGCCAGTTTCTAGGTCTGATTTTTGCAGAACCCTACCTGACAGAGTCACCTTCAGTCGCTGCTATGGAACCAATTCATTACTTTAACAAATTATAAACAAGAAGAAACAAGTATTTATCCTGCCTAGCCTACATTGGATGAAATTATCATACCAAATATTTGACAAGGAAAAACATCTTTTTATAGAAGTACTCCAGCTAATGAATAAAGAAAAAAATGACTGAATTAAAGTATCATCATTTGCAACTACCAGAGAATTATTAAATTTGGGCAGTAATCACTGACTTCAAGCCTTGAAGCAGAGAGACAGCTGAACATCCTAATGCATCTTCTATTGGATGCATAGAACACTACCTGTGTGGTATAGTCTTGTCCCCCCCAAAATTTAATACTGAATCTGATCAAACAGCTAAACCTAAGAACAAATCATAGAAAATGCAAGAAAACAAGAAATAAAATGCAACAAACAATATTAAAACATCAATCTGGGAAGCAAATGCAAACTGTGAGAACTCTGCAACACGGATCTGCTAATCTCTTCTACAAATAATAATAATAATAATAATAATAATTGCAAGAAGAAGAAAAATGGTGAGGAGAATCAGTAGGCTCAAGAGACATATTAGCCAGCTGCAGTGATGAGCCTTTTGGGAACATCTGTAAAGGTGAGAAGTAGGGGGGAGTGGGAAGAAAAGGGGAGGGAAAAGAGAGAAAGAGGGAAAGAGACAAGGTCTGTGTCCTATTTTCAAGTAACTCATCCTTTAAAGACACTTCATTCAATGAGATTTGCCCACTAATTGACTAGATGCCTAGTAAGATTGCTTCTTCTCATAAAAGAGTGAAAAAAAAAAAAAATAGATGAACAGTCTAAGTGGAAGGGAAGATGGCTTTGAAAATGAGAATGCAACTTTAAGGAGCATTTGGCATTCCAGAGTATGTATAACAGGAGCCTAGAAACCCTGGAGCTTATAAAATTTGGAAGGGAAAGGGGGAAGGAGAGCATCTAATCCATTATTACTAAAACCTGATCTTTGCCCGGTCCTCTGCTTTCCTTCCTACTTCCTTCTTACAGAGAAAATAGATGATTTCTCCCTTTTCTGTGAACTGAACATCCTTTAATCTCTGCAGAAACAGCACCTGTGCCCCAACAAACCTCATGGAGTTGAGATTTGAAGACTTCTTTGACATAAGAGAGAGCTTGAATATAAAAGGCTTTCAGTCTGCTTGTGGGAGAGGAGCTTTTCTGAGTTGCAGGCTTGTTTTTAAAGACAAGAAAGGAGACTACATTAGTTAGCATAAATACTTGCTTCAGCAATTCCCCCATTTATTCTACCTGAGCAGATGCACAGCCCTTTAATCCTAACTGTCAGGAAAGGAAAGTTTGTAATTTCCATCATTCAAAAAGAAAGCCAAAATAGAGATGGGGGGGGGGGGGGACCAAGGGAGAGCAAAAGAGAACGTGAGAAATAGACACATACACTGAAGGATGGGGGGGGGGGAAGGTGGGAGAGGAGAGAGAGAAGGAGGAAAGAATGAACACATGGTTTCGTATTTTCCTCTGTGCCTTTTGTGACTAACAGATAACTCCTTGGAGTATAGAAAGATGGTTTTAAAAGATATGTCTTACAGACAGGGTAGAATGCTTAAAGACCTTTCAGAATGTTCAAAAAATGTGAAGAAAAACTATTCAGAAGCAAATAATGAAATAAAATTACTAGTTATTTACATTCATCCCTCATCACCTTCTGAGGGGGGTGGAGAGGAATCTTGGCGGGATGGAGGTTCAGCACCTACAGGGATGCATTTTGGAGAAGTCCCAGGAGGGCTTAATTGCTTCTATAGGAAAACACAGCAACAACGATATGGAAGCATCTAGAAGGGAAGATCCAGAAGGGGGGACCTGGAGGAGCACAAGGAGGTGTAGAGAAGGCCTGGGAGAGGCAGGAAGAGGAGGAAGAGGAGGTGGAGAAAGTCACAGAAGAGAAGTATCTGCCCTAGGAGAAAAGACAAAGAAAGGCAGAGATGGGAAAGAGAAAGTGCCGTGTACGTTCCCCTGCGCCTGCACCCCAACTCCATCTCCTTCCAAATCTCAGGTAAGATACTTACCACTAAGTGAAGATTTCACAAATATGAGGAGAGGGAGAGAGGTGGGAGAGAGAGAAGCTGAAACCTCAGGGCAGACCTGTGTGAGAGCACATCAGGATGGCAGAAACAAATGCTTTGGGTTTACAGGACTAAAGTGCAAAAAACCTAAAGTGAGGAACCATGAAAACCTATATGACTTGACCTCCAGCTAGGAAGATGTGACAAAACTTTCACTTGTCTCAGCATGGATAGACCAAGAAGAGGAAAAGTCATCCAGTGAGAAATCTGATTTCTTAGTGGGAAAGTAGTTGGAATTCTCTGCTGTTTGCACTAAAATCCTTGTGGCAGCTGACTGGTTGGTTTTCAGCTTATCTTACCAATTATCAACACCAACACCAAAATTACAAAATTGCAATTCAGGGCGGCACCTATGGCTCAGTGAGTAGTAGGGTGCTGGCCCCATATACAGGGGTTGGCGGGTTCAAACCCGGCCTGGACAGGTAAAACAGCAATGACAACTGCAACAACAACAAAAGCCAGGCATTGTGGCAGGCGCCTATAGTCCCAGCTACTTGGGAGACTGAGGCAAGAGAATTGCTTAAGCCCAAGAGTTGGAGGTTGCTGTGAGCTGTGATGCCATAGTGCTCTACCCAGGGTGACAAAGTAAGACTCTATCTCAAAAAAAAAAAAAAAAAAAATTGCAATTTAGCCAATCAGTCATTGGTGGGTTAGGCAACTGCCTCTGTGCCCTCAGCTTCATACCAACTCACTTCCTGTAGTGTGGCAGGGAGGGGTTCCTCCTTGATTCATCAAACATTTGAGTGATCAGAACTATATTATCCAACCACCATCTGATAAGACATCTCAGTTAAAAAAAGAAATCAATGTGCAGAAAAGCAACTCTTCATGTCACGTTGTTTAATATGGGTGTTATTTGCATGACTGTCAGAACAAGTGAACTTCATTATGGCCCAATTGCTTGACACAACCTTCCAAAACCTTGCCTGACGTCTGGCATGCCCACTAAAACATCCTTAATATTATTTGCTGTAATTTAACCTTCTAAATCAAAAGAAATGAGGGTAGTTTTGAAGTCCCTATGACTAATGTCTGTATCAAATAATCTACTTGGAAATAGAATCATAAATGTTTCTTCCCCCATTTAAAAGGAATCATGGTACAGATAAGAGAACTCAGAAATAGCAAAAAAAACACAAATACAACAAATTACTACTAAAGTGAAACTTTGGTTTCTTTGGTTTTATTTTTTTTTCCAAAATCTCGAAAAATAGATAACTAATATTTATAAATAAAAATTAGAAGATAATTTCAAAAAACAGATCATGCCAAATCTTATAGACAATAGAAAAAGAAGAAATACTTTAAATTCATTCTACTTCATCTGAATATATCTGATATTAAAATTGGACAAAATATATTATTATAAAGGGAAATTACAAACATATTAATATTTCATTTATAAATGAGGATGCGATATCCTAAACAACATATTAACAAGTTGAATTAAAAATTATTGTTCAAATAATGTACTTCGGTCAGAATTAAATCCAACTTATGTGAGAATTAGTCACTATTTTCTTTTATTTTCTTTTTTTTCCTTTTCCTTTCCCCACCCCTCCCTCCTTCTTTCTCTGTCTGTTCTCCCCTCCTCCCCCACTGTGTCATTAAGTGTCCTCATATCAAAGTTGAATACATAGGATTCATGTTTCTCCATTCCTCTGATGCTTCACTAAGAATAATACGTTCCACCTCCATCCAGGTTAATACAAATGCTGCAAAATCTCCATTTTTTAATGGCTAAGTATTATTCCATGGTATACATATACCAGAGCTTGCCAATCCATTCCTGGGTTGCGGGGCATTTAGGCTATTTCCACACTCATGTTTCACGAGTGAAACATGTTAGAAACAAATGAATCCAGTGGAAAAATTCTTCCAGAAAATAGGAATCTAAGCACAATATATTTATTTATTTTAC